>WEKY01057066.1:20286-177721 GCA_013390045.1 Picathartes gymnocephalus | reverse complement strand
CCCTCCTTTCCTCCCTCCCTCCCTCCCCACTTCCTTCCCAAGTGGGGAGAGAAGGGAAGCAACTCATAAACCCTCTCTGAAAGCGGAGATTGGTGTTGGGAGCAGAGGAACTCCGGGGTGGTTATTCCACAGATTTCTCTTACACAGAAGAGCCGAGACAGAGGTGGAGAGGATGGGAAGTGCCGCAGCAGATTTACTGGTGTCTCCGATTAGACACCAGGCTGATCTGAGTAATACAAGCATATGTTTGTGTCAGGTTTGCTGGAAATATTTCTCAGCCACTGTTAGATGCTCTCTTTCTCTACCTAAGGGTATCAGAGGATAGTAGACTACAGCAAATAATTAATAGAATAAAATGAAAGACCAATGCAAGTTCATGCCAAACAGTTTCCACAGGAAAAAAAAAAACAACAAACACCAAAACCAAAAACCAACCAAACAAACAAACCCCTGACATTCTGTTGCTTATATGAAAATATTGAAAATTTAGAGAGATGCTCCAGCACACCAAGGCCGTATTTCTTCCTGTCTTTCAATCTTCCTACCTAATGTTAGGCACCTAAAGACTCACGAAGATCTTTCCTTCCTAGTAGAAGAGCTGAACAGATGAACACCAGGTATTTAGTTCTTTAGGGGTACTTTAAGAAAGAGGTTTGCTGAAAATCCAGTGCCACTACTCAGGTAATTTGAATTTACTCCCACCTGAGATGCCGTTTTTTCTGGTGCCCAAGAAAATACTTTCTTGCAGTGACTAGTCTTGATCTCCACTCATGGAGAACAGGACCTTATGAGATCTACATTTTTCTAAAATCCCCCTCTTAAACAAAAGAAGTATTAAGACAACTAACTAGGAGGTAATGTCTTAAATAAAAAATATGTTTGCAACCAAAATGTTTTGTATAATTAAAATCACTGATCTCCCTGAGCACTAAAATGCTGAACCAGTCGGCTTTGTTCATATTGCCTCGTTGGGTTCTTTGCTAGCAGTAACTTGTACTGCTGGTGCACAAAATTGTGGCCTTTTTATTAACAGGATTACCTTGTTCAGAGAGGAAAGCTTTTAATTACCATGTTCTTCCCTTCCATTAACTGAGATTGGACATGGACAAAATCATCTTGATTTCTAAAATCTTGTAAGAATACAGAGAGAAGATAGTTAAAACAATTGACTTCTAAATGCAAGGTATGTATTAAGTTTACCTACTCCACATCCCCTCAATGAATCCAGGACATTTGTCTTATTGTTCAGACAGTTTGGAAAGCAAATTTGAGCTTTAATTTCTTCCAGAATGCCTCTCAACAGTCACTAGTAAAACACTATGCAGCGGGAGTAATGAACTAATTTTAAAATAATTGCTTTTTTTCAAGTCCTGTAATGTGCTATGAAATTGTTGAGTAAAGTATAACCTGTGATGCAGCAACAAATCTGAAGCCTAATTTTTTTTGAGTTTTAGTAATTGTCAAGCAGGCGAATCCCTCTTCTTCCAAGAAAAGTATGAGGACAAAAGAAGTTTTAATGCTACTTGCAATTAAGGAGAATAAGTGAACTGAGCTGTTGAGGCCTGAAAAAGTGCAAGTCTTCCTGATGGCTGTTGACAATAGCACTAACTAGCACTCACAGCTTTCCCACAGGTAGGATTGCGATCCCTCACACAGAGAGAAGGTTGCAGGCCAAGGGTGGTTTATCTGAACGTTGTTTTAAGTGTTGTATAGTCTCACTCTCCAAATTAGTGCCGTCTTAGTCAGTGATAATATTTATCTACCTTGAGCTTAAGACAGCTGCATTCTCTTAGTAACTGGTAAGCACAGTGCAGATGTGTTTGGTTTGGGTTTTGTTTGATTTTAAATGGCTATCTCTCTTTATTCCTGCATTCCAGAAGCAGTCACAGTAGTTTCCAGTTTGTCTCTCTAAGCCTAAGCTTACTGTTCCCATGCTTTGCTGTGCAACAGGAAACCCAAAAGCAAAAGAGAGCAGCTTGCTCCTGACTATGGCCAAAATCTCCTAGGAATTCTCCTGGCTGACAGGGACACTAGAGGCACCTGATGTGGTCAGTCCAGGACAGCTCCCTAGTAAACAGAAAGGGATGAAAGTGTGAACACAACACTCCGCCAAAAAAAAAAACCCAAACAAAACCAAATTTTATTAGAAAACAATGGCATTCATCAGTTTCAAATCTACACAGGTAAACATCATTGCTGCCCTGAACAGAGGCTGTCCCAGAGAGCAGAGAAGCTCACTAGCAGCACTTCACTGAGCCTCCAAAGGGGAATCCAAATGGCCTCTCTGTGGTCCGATAAAGAGCAGGAGTGGAGCACACATGGGGCAACTGCACATTAGCTCTGCATCTGTCAGTGTTCACTATCACTCAGAAAGCAGGAGGACAACATACCGGTACCTCTACCTGGCCTTCTGTCACATCCTTGAAGGACTCCTTACAGGAAACAAAAAGCTTTGAAGTTCAGGATGATTTTCCTTATTCCTTCTTTGTGCATAGCCAGTGCCTTGCCCTGTCACAAGCCATTAGCAAGTGGAGGTCTCATAGCCCAGCACTGAGAGGAAACTAAATCACTACTTGGAATTTTGTTTGTGATTACTTTGTAGTAACTGAAAATATAACTGCAAATTGCAGTTCTAGTCAGGCTTGACATTTGAGTGCAGCATATTGCTCACCAACTACAACCAGTCACAAAAGACACATAAATCCCTTCGTTTGTACAGAGGTTTGAAGTTACAGAACTTTTGATGCAAAACAAATCAGAGAGCAAAGGAAACATTATCAACAGCTGGCTCTGTCACAAGAACTGCAGGCATGAAGATGCAGATCTCAAATCCAGCCAGGCAATGACCAGCACTAAACCCAGGAGGTGGCAAAGGTGGTTTACATTAACTTTGACAGTGGCTAGAGACTATTTTTGTCCTTGCCTTGCTTTGGACACAATGCCCACCATCGCAAAGGGCACACAAAGCTCAAGTAATCTCTATCTCTCTAAGTGAAATTAATTGCATGTGTAAAAGAAAGAATTTTACCATCGGGAGGAATTTATTTCTCTCTATACTGAATTTCTGCTGGCAGCAGAGGCTTTCAGATTTGCAGTCAGCATTTGACTGCATCTAAATGCTAACACTACAGTGGATGCTACAAAGAGAAAGTGTGGACACTGACAGGGCCTGAGCAGAGAAAGTCTCAGGCATATTTGCAGCAGTGTCTGTCAGAGAGCAAACCTTCCATGTTTCTGAGAGTTTGTTGTGAGAACTTACCAGTAAAAAAATGTAAGCATTCTTCCATCTGGTGTTTTGCTCAGAAGAGAGTTAGAAAATAGAGTTATTTATAATTAGCCAATAGTCTTAAGGAGTGTTCATCTTAATAACCAATAGTATAATACCTGTGCGTACTGTTCTATGTAAGAAAAGCGTTTTATAGTAGAGGTGAGGGAATGGTGATCTGTGTTCTGGAAGTCTATGTCGCTTTCCTTGCCGTCCCCGGGGTAACAGTGACAAGAAAGCCCTGCAAATCAGCCCCCGGCCTTCCCTTACAGTGGGTATGGAGAGGAAACAAGTGGACTCTTCAGTGAGGCCATTACAGTAGGACAACAGCAAAGTGTCCTGAAAATTCACCTGTGCTATGTTCTCTAGGCTACACTGGCATCTTGGGCTGGCACAGAAACACAGGCCTGCAAAAAGATCAATACTGCAAAAAGTCACTGCTTTCAGAAGGCAGATGAGGAAAGAGCGGAGAAAACTCTGCACCACTCCAGCAATTCCTAGCCCACGCAACTGCTGAGTCACAGAGGATGCCCATGACACTATCTACCCATTTCCTCTCTTACTGCAGACAGGAGGAGTCTGACGTGCCTCCAGGTCTCATGATCCTACTTGATCAATGCTTTATTGACAGTTATGTTAACAATCCATCACAGTAGGATTTCGTCTTGATCCAGAAACAGTCAAGGCTGGCAGCACAGCACAGAGTGGGGACACGGAGCAGAACCTGAGCGTGAAGCCCCCACCTTATACAGGAGTGCTCAGAGCAGGGAACCGCTCAAGCCTCACCGCCTTGCACTTGTTTCCATGGCTATGCTCTCCAAGCTCCCACCCTCAATCAATCCCTGCCATACACACTCCTAAGAAACCACATCTTATTTAGCTGCACTCTCTGTACAGAACCCAGGCTCTCAAGAGTGTGTCACGCCATCCTGTTATGCAGCAGCCTTTCCAAGAGCAAAGCTGCAAACAGCTCCTAAATGTAGATCCCAGAGCAAGGAAGAAAAAATTTGGCACACCCTTGAGATCTTACTCTTCCACTGGCTGCCAGCAGGCTTCTGTCCTGGCTGAACAGACCCATCATGAAGAAAAGCTTTCTCTCTTGGGACAACTAGTCATAGAAGATTAGCACTGATGGATGTCACTCATTCTACCCTTTCCCATATGGGTCTGTCAGGTAGAAGCAATGTAAAAATTTAGAGAAGCCTAGGAAAGCCCTGCTTTTTCTTTAAGGGCTTGTAAACAGCATGAAAACATTTCAACTAAGGTTCTTCAGAAGTCTCCCTCACAGCTCTTCTAGCTAGCCCTGCTCAAACAGAACACAACTGTGTTCAGAAATCAGGATAAATAACCCCTAAAACTGCAAAGATCCCCTAAAACTTCAAGTATCGCTGCTGTTGCTGCATGAATTTGGGCAGGAGTAGACTGCAGTTCAGCTGGATCAGATTCCACAAGACCAGTTAGATATTTAATCCCTGGGCCACATTTAGCTGGAACCAGTAGAGTGGCACAGCACTCATGCATCCGAGAATTCTATTCCAAATCAGAGCAGAAACACAGGCCCTTCCCACCTTATGCAGTAAGTTACTGCCTTTGCATAGTGTTCAAACAACAAATCATATTCACACAGACATTCAACTGCAATGAAATACATTACAGACACAGCTAGGACAGGATGGGAGGGAACAAAATCCTGGAGATGACATGGAGGGGGGTGTTATCTGGATAAGACTGGGGGAAAATTTTAAAAAAACCCTCAGCTTTCACTGTCAGAGTATCATCCCTTGGCTCAGGACTCTCCATGCTCTGGGATTTGATTGCTCCCATAGTAACTGAAAAACTTTTGCTTCTTTTGGGGAAAAAAAGGCAACAAACTACCTCCCCTCAGACCGTGCCCCACCCAAACTTTTTTACCTTCTTCCTAGAGAAGAAAGTGTGGATTTCTTATTCCACTGAGTTACCACACTTGCCTTCCTCTCTGTTGCTCAGACAGCTGAGCACTGCCTCCCCAGCACGCTTCTCTGTCCAGAACAAGGGTGCTCACACCAAATCAGGTTTGGGAACCCCTCCCCCAGGGCCACACTGTCTTTTAGTCCCAGCAACTGGGACTTCTGCATGGCCAAACATCTCTAGGTGGAAGGTCTTCTGCCTCTTATCGATGTCTCTGATGTCATCTTCTACCATCTTCCTGTACAATGCAAGGAACACCCCATGAGCTGAGACAGGATGGATAGATGCTCTGTACCTCTAACAAACATAGCAGGATTCCTGGGCCTCCCTCCCTTTCAGTAACAAGTAGTTAATCAAGATTTTGTTCACAAATTGTACTCATTTTAATGCTCCAACACCACAATCTGCTAGCAAACTATAAAATAGATCGCCTACCACATGCTGTTAATAAAACTCAACAATCACAGAAATACCATCTCTTCTTTGTTCACTTTGACAGGGAGAAACAGGTTTTTACCAGCTGTCCTCAACCATTGTTCTAGCTGTGAAAGCTTGGATCATTATTTACCCTTTTGTTCTTAGCTTCTTAATCCTTTCCCTTTCCACAGATAGATGATGCATTAGTTCTGCCTTGTGCCTAAGCATGCTTAGGAGGGTGCTCCTATTGGATAATTAACGGCACTTAATTATTCCTCCAGGTCGTTTGGCAGCCTTTACTTAGGAGTATTGCAGCACTGTGTGTGAAGTCCAGCTTGCTCACGGCTTGGAATACTTAGGGCACTCTACTCAGTTGTATTTCCCCTCCACACCATGTCCCACCATGCTGAGCAGGCACCCAGCACACGTGGGTAGTCTGTGCCAGCACACAAACATTCTCTGCAGTATTTGTTGCCCAGAGCAGCAGCAGTACTCTCAGTAGGATATCATACGCAGCAGTACTCTCAGCAGGATATCATACACAGCAGTACTCTCAGTAGGATATCATACGCAGCAGTACTCTCAGCAGGATATCATACACAGCAGTACTCTCAGCAGGACGTCACACACAGCAGTACTCTCAGTAGGATATCATACACAGCAGTACTCTCAGCAGGATATCATACGCAGCAGTACTCTCAGCAGGACGTCATACACAGCAGTACTCTCAGCAGGATATCATACACAGCAGTACTCTCAGTAGGATATCATACACAGCAGTACTCTCAGCAGGACGTCATACACAGCAGTACTCTCAGTAGGACATCATACACAGCAGTACTCTCAGTAGGACGTCACACGCAGCAGTACTCTCAGTAGGATGTCATACACAGCAGTACTCTCAGTAGGATATCATACGCAGCAGTACTCTCAGTAGAATGCTACCAAGAGAAGCTATGGCTGGAAGTATTCAAGGCCAGGTTGGACAGGACTTGGTGGAACCCAGTCCAGTGTCAGGGGGTGGAATGAGATGAGCTTTCAGGTCCCTTCCAAACTGTCCCTTCCAAACTGATCTATGATTTCTCCGTTCCACCCACAGCACAGAGCCGCACTCCCCGTGGCCCGAGTTCAGGCTGGGACTGAGCATCCACCGCGGATCCAGAACGGCACACTCCAAGCATCCCTCGATGTCTGCGTTGTTTCCCCGTTAGCTTTCAGGACGAACCCCAAAGCTCACCCCCAAGCCCCAACTCCTGTCCCCTTCACCACCCCAGCACTGTGCCCAGCGGGCTGCGGGAACTGCCGGGGAGGGCAGCCAGAGGTGGCCTCGCCACGTTCACAGCCCGGGGCCACCACTTCCCTGGAGTGCAAGGGGCCCCGAGGGCCCATGTGCTGAGGGGCTGCTGTGCCCAGGCTCCGCTGCTCTGCGCAAGGTGCTGCTACCTGGCACGCCCAGGCAGGGACGTGCCATCCACAGAATCACAGGGTCAGTCTGGCTGGGAGATCATCGAGTCCAGACTACGAACCAACACCACCTTGTCATCCAGGACACGGCACCAAGTGCCACATCCAGGCTGTCCTTAAACACCTTCATGGACAGTGACTCCACCACCTACCTGGGCAAACAGTTCCAATGCCCATCACCCTCTCTGAGAAGAAATTTGCACCCAGTAGGGAGATACGGACCTGCAGAAGAGGATGCAAGCCATAAAAACTGATCCTTTTGTTTAAAAGTAGAGGGGAGTAGCTGAACAATACAGCTGGATCTGCTGTGACTGCTCCTGGGCAGACTGAGGGCAGTACTGGCAGCTGCTGGTTACACAGGGCTTGGACTCAGGAGGAGGTGGATCACAAACACAGGAAGCTAACAAATGCAATTAGATGACAAGCGAGTTTATTTTGCAAAACAATCACTATACAGCAACAAATACAATTGCAAATCGGATTGAAAAACATGAACTACCTACCACCAGCCATTCAAGAAATGCCTCTTTTATGGTATCAGGCTCTAGAATTACCAGAAAAAACACAGGTTTGTAACAGCAGACTGTATTCCTTGATATCCCAGCATACAGCATGTTTACTTGTTGGCTTTTTCTCTTTGCTAAAGTTGAACTGGCTTTTACGCGCTTGACTTTTCCCAGAGTGAAACTAATTTACCTTCCTGCAGTGGGAATTGCTGGAGTTGCAGAGGGAGTTGCTTTAGCAATCTGACTAGTGAGTGGACTGACAGACACCTAGAAGTCTACCTGCACTGATTATCACATCGAATGTGATCTACTCTTCAAGGCATTTGCCTTTGAAGGGACATGCACTTGGGTTTCAAACACTATTAAGTCCAGCATGGAAAAAACTTCTGCTCATGTGGTAGTCAACACAGGCTGCCTTTTGACTCCCTTTGAGTCACGTATTTAGGCAAACTTAGATGTGTGAGCAGTCATGATGAGGTTACTACTGTACTACAGCAGAGGGCTGAATGAATAATTCCACTTACTGCTGTACAGTAAAAATATATACTGCCCTTGTGGGCTCATTTTTTCCCTCATTAGGATTAGTTTTTCCTTTGCTCTTGCTGGGCAGAGGTTTGCTCAACTTTGATATCTTTCAGCTTGTGGTTATATAGAAACAAAAGTCTGCAGACGAGGCAGAAACACTCTTTCATCTCTACAACCCGACGGACTATGAAATTTGGGGTGCTCCCCTAGGTACCCAAACAAGGTTTCACAATTGCTCCTGTCTGGATTATCTCTGCTTTGTTACAGAGTCGGGTCTCAAGCACCCAACAAACCTGCTGGCTCAACATGCCTGTGGAAAAGAAACACAACAGATGCACTTTCCAGGAAGCTGGCTCTATCTTCTTTAGTGGGCATTACATATTTACAAACTGTTGTTTTTAAAATGAACACTCTTCTTGAGAAAGTTAAGATTAATATGAGCTTTTCAGTGAACATCTAGAGTCATGTAACATAACTTGGTTTTTAAAATTATTATTTAAAAGCACAAAACTCTTAATTTCTTTTCATCTAACTCCACAGCGTTCTAGGATTCTTTCTATGGAAGGATGATAATGATTACAAAGGTCTTTGCTTCAGTCAAAACAAGAAAGCTCATTTTAATGCATGAAATAAATGACTTGGTGTGTTACACCACTCTAACTTTGCACTCATAGGTGGATTAACTAAGCTTAATTTTCTAGAGTATGCCAATTTTAAAAGCAGAATAAAAACACTTGAGTCTCAGGTTAACACTGTTCCCATGAAATCCTGCTCAGCTTCAGAGAGCAAAGGTTCAGTAGTACTATAGTTTTTCTCCTACACTGGCAAAAGGCATAGAAAGAAAAACCACTGCTAGGCTAATTTATATTAATTGACAGCATAATCAGAGCAATGTGATACAAATACTGTCAGTTTTCCTTTCTGTCTGTTGTTTTTCTGAAAAAATGGGAAGAACTTTTTAATGCACCTCACTTGACACTGTTTCCGTGTGAATTCTTAGGATTGCTTGAAGCAGAAGTGCAATAAATACAAGGCAGAAATCAGAATCCTCCAATTGCACTTCGGATGGTTCTAAACTCACTGTTCTTTGTATAAAACAACTGACTTACAAACAGTGTTAGGTACTTTATAGTGTGAAAAAGCTTTTTGCAGAGCTGAAATGTCATGTGTGGGGCTGTCAGAAGTTCATAGTCAGTAAAAGTTTGAGAGATTTAACCACTCTGTTTTGTGTTTGTACTGCTGTAGCAGCTCAGCCAAAACCCCACTTTGGTCCACTGAATATTTACTGTCCAGTGCCTGCATTACTACCCGAATGTAACGATGGGGAATCCTGTGCCATTAATTATTAGAATCTCCACAGACATAAAAATCTCTGTGCGTCTTTTCAGACCAAACCCCAACACACACACACGCACACATAAAAATTAAGAAGGAAAAAGAACAGATCAAAAGTTTCCGAAACACATCATTAACCTAATACATGTATCAAGTATAGCTCAACTGACAGTGCAAAGTTTAGTTACGAGGTTTCAAAAGGAAAAGATAAAACAATCTGCAAGAATGTAAACTGGTCATTACGTAATGTCTCATGTACACAGGGCATCAGCTGCTGAGGATCATTCCCATCACCAGTGTTCTCTCAGGTAACTCCACTAGATTGGTTGGTTGTGTATCTGACTTATCTTTCATGCACACTTTTTCTTATTCTTTTTACACTCAATATAATCCCACTTTGCTCAGATTTTAAGATGCCCTATTTAATTGATGAATCACTGTGGCAACCAGTCTAGGGAGATCATTTTTATTTATTCACATATTTACAGGCATCTCTGCTGTGTTTATCACTGTTACCTGAGTGCCCGAGCGTACATGTGAGACATCACTAAAGAAGTGGAAAAAACATCTTCATATTTTTTCTGTGTTTCAACTTTAGCAAAAGAAAAACAATAAATCAAACATTCATTGTTACTATGGGAATGAAAAAAAAAAAGGAGGGAAGGAAGGAAGGAAGGACCAAATTATTGCGGATTTTTAAAAATCCATAGTCCAAACTCAGCCATCTTTGGAGACCCTTTTACAAACATCTGGACCCCACAAAAATCATTCCTTTGTGAAGAAAGGGAGGGAAGGGAAGAGGAAAGGAATCCTTTTCCTAGCATGACAGAATAGACTTGCATCTGTCACTAAAACAGGGTCACGGCTTTTGGTTGTTACAGAAAGCAACTTCATGCTACAATTCTCATCTCTTTTAAATGTATTCTTATGAATAGGGAAAAAACCCCCTGCTAACATCTACTTTTACATACCTAAAATTGCAACACCAAAGGGTGCAAGAGACACAGATACTGTGAATAAAGAAGTAGAATATTCAAGTATATGAGGAGGGCGTATCACAAATGGCCACAGAGAAATATATATATCTATAATACTGTATCAAACGAATGGAAAGAATATGAAACTGGTGGTATGCACACAATCTAGCTGCTCAACCAACTTTTCAAATCAGACACAAGTCTGTTGGGGTACGAGTGCTTGCCTACAGCAGCTTTTTTATGTCACTTCCCAAAGCGCAATTCAAATGTTTTCAGCTAGTATTTTTAGTTATTAGTTAAATAATTTATTGTTTTTTCAGCTATACACTGACATAATTAACCAGGTTCAAAAAATGTTAATAACTTAATTCAACTTTTGTTCTACTCATTTATACAAAGTAACGTATTCTTTTAAATTAAAGTTGAATTTCCCTATATGCCCTTCCTTCTGGTAAGCGGACTGTTAATTTAACCTGCAATAACTTACAGTGGACAACATTGCTTTTTTATTTCCCCATCTATCAAAAGAACTGTGAAATGAGCAACTTGGGATATTAGCAAGGCTCTTCAGAAAGAGGTGGATGGCCTTCAGGCACATGAAAGGTAAAAATGCATTTTATCATAGTACAGTACTCCATGCAAGACAGAGCAGAGAAACAATAATTGTCCAATGTAACATACCACTGTATACCCATATAAAGCCAGCGTCTTCCTGTTGTAAATGGAGGTCAGGCCAATTTCTGCACCTATGGAATTTTTTTTTTTTTTTCTGGTTTTTTTTTTTTTTTTAACTGTATGGTAACTACAGGTCTTGGGATGTAACTTAGTTTTAGACATGGTAAAGAATGAATGTAACACCTGCTCTGAGCCCATTCCTGCCAAGAGCTCATGCCTAAATATTATTACTTCATACAATGCAGAATGAGCAAATTCATAACCCCTGCTTGGCAAGGGCTGCCGTGACGTCTTCAGCAAGGGTGGCAAGCTGGGGTGATTCAAGCAGGTTGATGCTCCCGGAGGACGAGACGTTGCTGAGCCTGCGCGGCGAGGCCATGCTGGACCTGCCTGGGGACTGCGTGATGATCTCAGCCCCGTGATCAACACGGGCCTTGGCGTGCTCTCTGAAGTTTAGCTTCTGGCTGTCAATCTGCTCCAGGAAAATAAAGAATTTCACACATTATATAGTCACTAAATCGTCTTGTTATAGATCATCGTTTGGGCATCATTTTGCTTACTTTTAAAAACTATTAGAAGGATTGAAGCCTCTTCACTCCTTAGAAAATTGAAACTGGACATTTGCTCACCTTGTTTAATAGCTACTGGCATACTGTGTTACATTCTCTTATGATTTCTGTCATGGATGGATGCTTTAAAGAGGAGTACCATTGTTCCTAGCTGTGCAAATTTCATAAGCATTATATGGGCACCGTGATTTGTTTTCAGAATCTGTATTTTCAAATGTTTGCGGGAGTGATCTTACTTTCAGGATGTTTCCCTCCTGTTTCACAATGGAGTCCCCATCTCAGATCATACCTGTGCTGGCCAACAGTCCCAAACAAGGATTATTTTTAGGGGAAAAGACAGTGCACAAACTATACGACATTTCACTCTCAGCTTAGATTGGTCATTCCAAATTTAAAAGGGAACAAATCAGTATATGAGTGTGCTTGAAAGAGGACAGACAGATGTTTCCTACTCAATTAAGAGCCATCACTGAATTCACAGCTCTAGTAATTTCACTGGGCCAGGGGCACAGTGGGAGCCTTTTCTCTGACACCTGTTCCTTTACCTTGACATTACCACCACCAGGTACGTGGTGGGCATTTTCCAGTGAACCAACTTTAGCCTGAGCTTTTTCTTTGAAATCCAGTTTCACACTTTCAATTTTCACACGCCCACCTCCTGCAGAGGAAAAGGAAACACAGATTAAGAAATTGAAACGGTGCAGAAGAAAGTGTGACCTGAAGCATGAGTGCACTCACATTACTTCCCTTTTAGTTGAGATCTAATGGTTTTGGAGAAGCAGAGAATAATGCTCTGCATGTTCAGTAAAATATAAAATCTTCAACACTTATTCAAACTGCAAGCAGGTGCTGCAGCCCTACTGGTTTTCATGGGATTTAAGCACACTCTTAAGTATTTCATGGACTTCAGCCTGTGTTTCAATCTTATGCCAGAGCACCATCCTTTGGCATTATTTTTTTATCACCTCTCTAAACTAGGTAGTCTCATACATTTATGTCTTTATATATTCAGTTAAGTAGTTTAATGTATTTTTATTACCAAAGAGTATTTTTATTTATTTTATTTATTATATTTATTTATTATATTTATTTTCTCTTTGACTGTAAAAGAGAACTGTATCATCCATGATTTTGAGTTCACATAAGAGAATTAGGTCCTTGCACTGTCCCACAACCCAGAAATTCCTAGAATACCTGGTTTGTGGTGGATATTCTTGAGCGAGCCACACTTAGAAGTCACGTGACTCAAATCGATCTTCTTGGTTACAATCTGAACCTGTCAAAAGTACACACATGCACAAATTACAGGAATGAAGAGAATAAAAAAATAAATAAATAAATAAAAAGCCAAGCCCTGGAGAGAAAGAGTGAGAGGCTTCTACAAATCACTGGAAAAGGAGAAATGATTAGTAGAAAACAGACCATGCCACAAAGGAGGAAACTTCCCACCTAGGGAGATGACAGAGCTGGGTTAAGCTTTACTGTTAGCAAAATGAAGAGGACGATAAAGGAGATCAGCTTGTGGGTTCTTTCTAAAATGTTTCTGAGCCTCCTCCTTTCAGAGTGGGTGCTCCAAAGCCCTGCACGCAGCAGGACCCACCCCTGCCTTGATTATGCATCCTGGCAACTAGGATATTTTGGTGACTGTTTTTTTCTCTACCATCTGTTTTGTATTTTTCTGCATCTAAATATGGTATGCATTTCCTGTCAATCCACTATGGAGGGTCTGAGTCATCTACACATGTGCCTCCTGCAGCTGTACCTGCACAGGCTGAGGTTCAGCCAGCTGGCTTGGTGCTCACTGGAGAGCAGCAGCCCTGGCACCATCCCTCCTGCTGCTGCCGGCCACCTTTCCATGGCTGTGCTGAGCCCAGCTTGGGAACAGCCACAGAGTGACACTCCAGTCTTGCTTGCACTCCCAAATGGCTCCAAGGTGCAGCCCATAGGCACTGAGCTGGCAGGCCCCACGAAGTCACAGCCCTGCAGGCCATACGGGAGCTCCAGGGTAACTGCAATGCCAAGGCTTGCTCACCACACCACCTGTGGCTTACACCAGCACTGGCAGCTCTACTGAACCTGGCTGGATCAGACACGCCCACAGCATCAGCTCTTCCCACCCGAGGGGTGACCATTCCCATCAGGACACTGTAGCCACCTTAAGCTATTCCAGTGTGCCCAATAAAACCCGCAGGTGTCTGGGCCACTTCAGTTTCTGATACTGGAATAATGCTGTGACATCAGCAGACAGCACGCTGGCTGATCACACCCTCTTCTCTGAGCTTTCTTTGTACTGTTTTATTTTTCCTCTTCTCCTCTGCTGAATGCACATAACTGAAAGGTTAGCTGAGGAAGGACTGATGCACAGAAAATGACCAACGGGGACTCTGGAGTCTCACTGTGAGCTGCAGTCTCTCTCTGGAAATTACTTTCTTGGGCTCCTCCCATGAAAGAAAGGCACTGAACCATTTTGGCTCACACTACACTTTCACTTGGGCATTTAGAGAGAACCCTTCTTTTATCATTTCCTTTCCCTGTCCAAGTTCTGAAAATGTGTTGTGCTCTGTGTGGAAAGACCAGGAGGCCACCACTGCATACACAGGGCTCACACAACTACCAGGCCAAACTCACGCGTGAAACAGCAGCAAGAAGGAAAGTAGTGCTGAGAGGAAGGGAGACAGAAGGTTCTGGCTGTGTGAGATGGGTCACCACAGTGGAAGTGCCTGTTCACAAGGTGCACATGCTACTTACATTTCCTCCCCCTGCAGAATGTTTGATGTTATCTCTGGAACCACACCGGGACTGAATATCGCTAAAATTGATCTTCTTGTTTAAAATGCTAACCTAAAAGGAATCGGAGGTAACTTACTATACACCATACACACACTCAGTCGGGATGCAGGACGAGGAAACCAGAGTAATTAGCCCCCTACAGTGACTTGTTCTTCTGACACTTGTATTGAGATGTGAGGAAAAAAACCACTGCCAAACTCTGTGCTTAGTATGGTCTCACAGCATCTGTAAATATATTACGCTGCTCTTTTTCTACCTCACAAAGCGGTGCTGAAATACAAAGGGAAAAGTTCTATACTGGGAGGTGTGAGAGGTGGCTTTTCCCTGAAAAATTTAAAGATCTCCATGCTTGCTTGGACTGTGCCTAGTCTTTGGACAGCCTGTTCTAGGGTCTAATGAGGTTCAATACTCCTGCTGAACTGGCCACAAGAACATGGTAACCCTCCTTCCCACAGCTCAGCACTCCAGCCTTTATTGCAGAAATCCCAGATCCAGCCAGCACTGGCACAGGCTGAAATCCTGAGGTATTTCAACCCACCTTCTGCCATACAGCCATAGCCATAACAGCGGCTACATACATAAAACCTCTCAGTGTCCTGTGAAAGGGGAGCAACAAAATTACCTTACCCAGAGCTGCAATCACTACTTTTTGATTTCTGGTGCTAGCCACAGATTTGGGCACAATTACTTTCTAGTGCCAGCAGCACTGTGCTTCTCCCCTGTGCTCTTAAGTCTCTTCACACAACAAGATAAGGTTTTTGCTTTTCCCTCGATGATGCCAGCCTCCCTTACACATGCCAGGAGTCCACATTTTTAGTGTTACCTTAGCCACAGATGGGCTGCAGGCACAGGACTTACCTGGAGGCAAACTCTGCCAAGGGCAGGCCATGCTGTCCCTTGCCTGACCCCCATGGCAAAGCAGTTCCTCTGCTTAGGGTTTTCAGGTATGTGAGAAGGTGTTTCTGCCCAAGGCTGCACCTGCCTTCTTTGCATTGGAGTGCCACCCATGCAGCATATTCTTTCTCTGGGTTAAATATGAAATCTTTATTCAAACGTTACATTGGATTTTATTTTTATGTATTAATATACAACAGGAACTTACACTCCTTCCTATACAGAAAGCCATAGAATTTGGGTCACTATATATGCATTTTGCTAAATGGCACTTACAGAGCCTTCACTGACATAGCACAGCCCTGTTGGCTCCTGTAGGTAAACCTACAGTGACCAACCAATATCAAGATCAGACAGAGAGAAGTGCACACCGGGGTTCCTTACTGCATCTTCTCACCACTTCAGGAGCACAAAGCAGCACCGAAACAGCTGAAGCAGTCAGTGGGTGGAACCACTGTGAAGGTTCTGTTTCCTGCCTTCAGCTTCCCAAACTGCCCCGTGTTCCCTGATAAATCTGAGACAAATCACTCCCTCTGTGTCTCACCTCTCCAGACTATAAAAAGACTATTTGCCCTCTTACAGGGACATCGAATTTTGCAGCTTTTGGCTCCTGCAGTGGGGATAACAGCACATTTAGATAGGGAGTTGAATCCTCTGGTACTCTGAGCTCCTGGAATGCACCCTTAATTTAAACCCAGTAAACTCTCAGAAGAAATGTTCAGAAGGTCACTCTTTGCAGCTAATATGAAGAAGCACTTCACAGCAAGCTGTTTCATGGATCCTTCTTATTACATATAACAACTAAATCAAACCATTAGAATGTTAAGATTCTTTTTAACCTAAACTTTTTAGTTTAAAGCAAGAACCTTGCTTTAACTGATAAAGTTCTGGTGTGATGGCATGCTCAGCAACAACGATGATGACAGCACCAGCAAACCCCACACAGCTGGTAGGTCACCTTCAGAAGGGCATCTTCAAGAGTCAAATTGATTTCTGTCTTTCCCCCCCATCTGCTTATGTGTCCAAGTAAACCAACGTACGCTGAAACACGAAGGCAAATGCCTTTGGAATTTTCTGTTTGTGCCTTCTCTCAGTATAATGTTTGTTTAAAAATGTACCCCAACACTATATAAGACACATGTCACATCAGTTACAGAAACACACATCAGATGTGTGTTCAGATCTGGTTCTCAGAGAGCTTCTGGCCAGACACAACTGGGCAAAACAGAAAGCCCTCCTGGCACTTTGTGAGCACACGTCTCTCAGTGATGGATCAACAGCACTTCTTAGCTATGGCCACAGGGATTCATTTGCTCTGAAAATGCTGACTTACAGGTCATGGCAAGACCTCTGCATCGTGCACTGGGGGCCTGTAGCTTAAAATGGAGCCAAATCGAGGTGAAAAGTTGAGAGAACGCCTTTGATCAAGTGCCTGAAGGTTGATTTGCACTCCGAAGTCTGACAGTTCATGAGTCTCATGGCCCATGGACCTGGCTGGCAGACAGATAAAGAACCAATCATCTCAATTATCCTCTCTGTCTCACTGGGTGACATGTGCCCCATGCAGCAGGGCCAGCAGGAGACCTGCGCATCGTTTGTGTCCTGTGCTGAGGGCTGGAGAGGGCTGAGTGACGTGGATGCATTCTGCTGCTCATCTGGCACAGGGAGGAACTGCACTGATTCAGGCTTTCCCTGATGATCTGTTTCTCCCTTTCCTGGGATATATCAGTATCCTGGCACATATTTAAATCATAATCACCCTCTATAACTAAGTGTTTCACAAATGAATGGAGCTTTGTGTCCTGCAGATTAGGGCTTAAACTGCTTAATTCATCCACCCTATGTACTTCAGCAAACCCTATCCCCTCTAGCCAGCATTTTGTCCCAAGCTTTCTCCCAGGTCTGCTAGACTGGGCAAACAGGCTAACACACAACCAGCCAACTGTTTGTTGTACCTGATTGTGGAGAAGGGCTGAGTTCACTGCCTTTACCCCAACGATGGTGTTATGCTGAGTCTCTATTTCATACTCTGTCAACAAGTATCACTCTGTGTGGAGGGACTGCCTGTGTTTCTCACCACTGCTCCCTTGCCAGCACTGGTTGAAACTGGCCAACAGGGTCCAAAAGAGTTGAGAAAGGCTGAGATTGCCAGACAGTGTGACTGCAGGAGCAGTTTTGTTTGAGAAATCAGACTGTAAACAGGAGAGGGAGCTTACCAGAAAGGGACAGGAACCATTCAGGCTGAAGAGAAACTTTGGCTTGCAAACAAAGAATATAGACTGACTATGAATCATTTGAAGCTGGCACCTGGAGGGAAATCTTTAACTATCAGAGCAGGGAGGCTCTGCAACTGCCACGCGAGGGAGCACAGCTACAAGAAAATGGTGAACTTTTCTGATGGCACTTGATGAAAGGAATTAGATGATGCAGCTGCCTGCAAGAGAGGCAGCACAAACACCATGACTCACCAGGGAGGTCCTGTGTGTTCCGAATAGGTACGTACGCCTTGTGTGTGGGTGGAGGTGTGCTAGGCATGCACACATATGCACTTCAGTTGTGCTGAAACTTAAATGAAAGATCAAGCCCGCTCATGCTCTCATTCAGGAAAGGGAACATTTTGTCTGTGGCAAGATGAAAGTCTGTGGCAGAAACAGGACTGCTTTCTATTTACACTCTCTAGACATCGCAACAAGACAATGTTGTGACAGCACCTTGTAACCCTTGCTCTGACCTGCCAGTGTAAAGTGGATACATTCTCTTCTGCTGTCATACTGCTTTGCCCAGATAAGCTGAGAAGGGCCTGGAAGTTAGTATTTTGATTAAGACAAAGCTGAGGTTGCTCAGCGTTTGTCATAATTATGTGTAAGTATACCACAGTGGAAAATTAAAGCCTTACAGACAATGCCATGTCTATTCTACAAAACCATACTGCCCAAGGGAAAGCTGGCTTCTGTCTGAAGCCCTGCAGTCTGACAGAGCTTCCCCTCACCCTGTGCTCTGCTGACTCCTCAGCAATGGTCCAGAACGGAAGGCCAAGGCAGGCTGTGTGCCAACACGCCCACGGTAAGGTCTCAGTGATTCCCACTGCTTCCAGAGAGTGCCCAGGGACTGGGAGCGTGCGCTCCAACCCCACCTACACAGCTCCAACGCTGCCTGTGAGAACTCTGGGCAACGTGGGGCATTTGTGCACAACCTGCAAGAAAAACAAGTGCTGAAGGCATTTTTCTCAGAGTTGATTTAGATGAGGCATATATTGCTCTGCACTCAGCAGAGTTAATTAATTCCCTTCCTACTCCTTCAGTGGCCTGACTGGCAATCAGAACAGCTGGGGGTTGTGGTCCAAGGGCAACATCTACACTAGAGCACAAGGAATAGTTCTGGCTTAAGCTTGCTGGCACAAGAAGAAGACAGACTATGAGACACAATACTTGTGAATTTCCAGTCTGCCTCCCGTTAGCAGAAAATTAGTTGGATTTCAAAGACTCTATGCACAACAGTTTGCAGGTCCTCCTCTGCCAGTACTACACCACTGTGTTCGTGATGAGCAGAAATTTGTAGAAACACTGAGAGGAAGGCAGAGAAATGCCTAAGAGAATTTAGTTCAGTTGTGTTTAGCAGTTTAGTTCACTGCTTAAGACAACACCAATATCCAAAAGCTGCTTATGTAAGAGAAAGAATTATATTCCATTGCTTCCTAGAATAATTCAGTTCAGCTGCTTTTCACAAGAAGAGGAAAAGTCCCTAACTTATCAATATCTGGGCAGAAAGTCCCTAAAGAGCTTCCCTGCTATGCCATACTACACTAGTATACACTGAAACAGGTATTTGAAGAACAAAAACTGTGATGCTGATGAAATTACAGGCTCTGAATGTATTTTCCAAGAAGATGATGGCTTATGTTCTCCCTGCCTTGCAATTAGGGCCTCTGAGAAGCTCTGCCACAAACACTGCCTAAAGCATTTAAAAATACTCTAGCTTGGCTCTCCGTGCTGTTTAAACATGCTGTGGAGCTGTGACACTGGGAAAAGCTTCCAGACTCCTAATAGCTTATCTAAAAGGAAAGGTTCCTTCTATTTACCACAGCAATTTGACTGAGCTATTTCCCAGGAACTAGACATTATTTCAGTGCTTGATCTTCAGGTTAACACAGGCATTTAGATGAGACAAGAACTGGTCTGCACAGGAAGTAAGGTTAAGGTTAAAAACTGATTAGAGTCTAGAGAGAGCTCAAAGGGCTTCCAAAGTTACCTGCTGCCAAGGACAGATGACACTAGTCTTCCTGCTCCTGGCAGAGGCTACAGGGAGAGGAAAGGGAGATGGAGGGTGTTTATTTGGCCTAGTAAAGTCCTTGAAGAGAAAGATTGTGCCTCAAATTTTCCACACCTACAGACAGGGCTTGTGATCATGTTTAGCTTTTGCACTCCTGGAATAAGTGGATACACACACCAGCAAGGCTGCCAGACCAGAAGCTAGTGATATTCAAAATAAAAGGCTGTGCTGGACATAGGCAAAATAATGTACCACTCTCACCCTGCTCTGAGCACAAGGTGAGCAAGGTACAGTCATTTGTGACTTTTAAAAACATACTGAGAGGCAGACACTGAGCAGATCAGCCAAGTCTTGAATCCTTGTATAGGACAAGAGTGGCTGATTTACAAGCTTCTTTATACCTACCCGCACATCACTGTACTAAAGTAATTAATGAGATGGCTATACTGAACTAGGCATGTCCCTGCTAATAAGGGGAGGAAAGGCCTATGAAGAAATGCTGAGAGGGTCTGCATAATCATGCTAGAAGTCCAAAGTGAAGTGACCATTTTCCATGCCAAAGCGTTTACAGTCAATAGACAGCAGCTGAATTTCACAGAGTTCAAGGAAGTGCAAGATCCCCATCAGATGAACAGTAGAACGTTGTGCAATCACACTCCTCTCTAAAGCTGGGGAGCTGATCAAAAGGATTTGTAAAAAAGAATTGAAGATCCCCACCAAATAAAAGAATCATGGGAGTGTGATTAATTCACCTAAAACACAAAATCCTTGGTTTAGGTCCTTCAACAACAACAACAAAAACCCAACAACAACCAACCTAACAGATTTTGCTAAAATTCAGAGTCCAATACCTAAATTTTAGAGCCAACAGCTCCTACTCATGGAAAGAGTACTATTTAGCTTCAAATATCAAGTGTTGATCATCAGGTATCAGTTTCAAAATCAGTTTCTGTATCTTTGAGAAGAGATGAGTTTTGAGTCACTACATCTGGAATTTCTTTACTCCAGCATAATGGAGACAGTTAGGTTGTTCAGTTCAAGTTCAAAAATACCTTGCAGTCATCTCTTTATGCAAGCTGGTTTTCCCAACATTCAGCATATATGTCCCGTAGCATTTCTTTATTGTTCAAATCCAAATTTCCAGTATAAAACCTAAGGTTTCTATTCTTTTCTTTCCTGCCCTTTCCTGTCTAGCAAAACAAACTTTTTCTAACCTTTCCATGCAAAATGGAACACTATTATATGATGAAACAGCTCTGATCCAGATTACTTATTCCCTGAACATTTCTCCCAAAACAACAACCATTCTCATTTTATTTCTCAAAATCTAGACTAGTCAGAGCTCAGCTGGAAACACCTCCTTTGCTGAGCTTGCTCCTGGGGTAACTCAGGCTTTCACAGGAATTTACATCCTGGTAATTTCAATCTACTCTAGGAAAAAAAAAAAAATACAGCTCCATGCTTAAAAATACTCTCCCCACAGTTATTAATGAGAGAACAACAACGCATGGTACATCACAGCTGGGATTTGACTCTTCTAATATTAGCCAGCTAAGAGTTGGAACTGGTTGCTTAAGCTGCCAGCTGTAGTTGGTGGAAAGACACTGAATCATCCACAGAGCGGCACCTTCAGCCCTAGACTGAACATCTGACTGGCAGAAATGAGGGCACTGCTGCTCACTGCCTCCAAAAACCAGAGAGACATATGGCTACTGCAGTGGGTAGAAGTTTTGTTAGGGGCTAGAGGCCACGAGACTGCTGGGGAGCCCCCTGACTGTGGCTCACAGTGTGCCTCCCAGGCAGGGTGCACATTTTACAGCGGGGTTAGGTACAGCAGCGATGTTACTCTCTCACTGCCACAGAGGAAGCCCTAATTCCCTGCTCATTTTTAGCAACCAAACACCCCTCCCCAGAAAAGCCCTTCTGAAACTTGCTAGAGGCTGGAAGTGATTGCTTAATCTTTTTCTAAAATCTGAGTCAGAAAGAACATCTAGCTTTTTATCCGGAATAATTCAAGGCTTAACTGTACAGACTGTACTCAGCCGAGCCTTCCTTTAAACAAATGCAGTCTGAACACGGGAGCTGCAAGATGTTATTTCTGTCCAATCGGCAATTTTCAGCCAAAATTCTAAATTTCATAAGATTAAAAATTACAGATTTGAGCTCTGACAGAGTTTTGAAGGTATACCTGAAACTCCTAATCTCTCTTCACATTTGTAGATCAGCAATTAACAAGCGGTGAATTAGTTTCTAATTTTCAGTGCAGAACTAATCCCTTCAAAGGTCTTGCAAATTCCCCAACCTGGGAATGTACAAAGAAAACAAAAGCAGACTTGATAGAGATGGATTTATTTTACAGTTTTGAATTGTTGATTTGACAAAACCACCAACTTATTCCAATGAGTGAAACCAACAATGTAGAAACAACTACCTCCCAGTCTGTCAGCTGCATCATGAAACAACAGCCATGCTCCATGTCAATCCACACCTCCCTGTACAGCTGCCTCACACGCCTCTGGCTGGGGAAGGACCCCAGCCTGGCCCTTATCAGCTCATTTATGTTCATCACTGGCCTGTGCAGGAACATCCTCTTAACTTGGGCCCAAGTGATTTTGACTCAGCTATGTTGCAGATCACAGTGCACTGAAGAAGAAGCACTGAAGGAGAGTGGCATCCAGCAACAGCTCAGACTGCACGTTTTGTGAAGCCTTGCTCTCCACCATCTTTCTGGACACTCCTCAGCAGCCACTGCACCAACAGTACATAACTCACAGACTTTCAGAGTTTGGGCAGTCATAAAGTAGAGCAAAGACAAGTGAAACGGCAGAAGGAGGAGGAATTATAAGGTGCCACCTCAAGAGGAACTTAACTGAGACCTTTTGACCTGCCTTTCTCCAGGAGGACCTCGGCTGTGGTGCACCAGCCAGAGCTGTCTGTGTCCGTGCTGCCTGCACCCTGGCACACTGAGGCAGGAAACATGCCAGAAGCCACTGATCTCTGCACACAGGGTTGTAAATCATGATGATGGGGGTCTGGGGTGTGTGTTGGGGGGGAATCTTTCCTGCCATCCCGATGCCTTTTTGCCGGTCCTAAAATCACGAGCCAGACACAGTTAGGGTGATAAAAAGGGGTTACCTTCATAAGGATCCTCAGGTGCACAACTCATCAGGTGGAAAATGCCAAAGATGCACGTGCAGAAAAGCACGTATGCATTTTTAATAGCTTTTGCAAATCAGCACATCTGACAAGAATCCCCAGTTAGAAGCGTAGTTGGTGAGGTAATCCCCCAGTCTGACTCTTTTTCGAACTCCCTCTCCTCTAGATAGGAACCAAACTCTGTTTCTAAAAATATGTCTCGAAGAGCTGGTCTCAACCTTGGTTCCCAGGAAGAACCAAGACAGGATAGGAGCCTCGAACCCCCAGCTTGGAACCTTTGGAATGTGTTTTGTCTTTCTGCTTATCAGGTAGGGTCAGGAAAAGTGCTGGAGATAGGATACGAATACAATATCAGGCTACAGAGCAACAAATTTATGTGTGACGAACACACAGAATATATAAAAGACAAGGCAAAAAAAAAAAAAAAAAAAAAAAAAAAAAAAAATCAATTCGGCATCAATCCAAACTGATTTTAAGCTAACAGAAGATACCCATTCAAGCCTCTTCCTCTGCCCACCTCTGAGATGCCTTCCTAGTGCCAGTCTATTTTATCATCTAATGTAGATGCCTATCCTCCTTGCAAGCATTGCTGTGGTTTTTGGAAAGCATCTGCTGAATAGTGGAGTCATCAATTTGTTCAAACTTTC
Organism: Picathartes gymnocephalus; assembly: GCA_013390045.1. Classification (NCBI taxonomy): domain Eukaryota; kingdom Metazoa; phylum Chordata; class Aves; order Passeriformes; family Picathartidae; genus Picathartes; species Picathartes gymnocephalus. The sequence continues at coordinate 154,285 of WEKY01057066.1, read as the reverse complement.
TGATCTATTACTAATTGCACTTTGTTTTCTACAGTTCAGGGAAGACAGTGAAGTTCTCCCTTAATCTTCCTAAAAAACCTTCAAGGAACATTTCATTCTTCAGCATGGCTTATATATTTAATTTTCCTATGTGTCATCTTACTTCTTACAAGGTGCCTGGCTGTCACTATAATTAGTGGTATTTTAAAGGTTATGCACGTAATTCTACTGTGTGCAGCTCCACTCACTTTGATGAAGCTCTGCTGCTTCACATCCACTGAAGTTCTTGCCCATGCCTGAGACTTTAGGTACACATTTTAAGAGAAAATTAAAAGAGATCGAGGTTAGTTTTATCCTTGGTTGCTGGCCTATGATGCATTATAAATACACTGCCTTGTCAGGAATGAAAAGACTCAAATAGTGCACTTCTGTACTCTGATATGATACCAACCACATCCATAGACAGAATTCCAAAAGGAAAACCAAAAATCTGAACCAAAAAAACACAACAAAAATTCAGTCTTGGCATCTGAAACAGATTTCCAACACCTTCTCCCAGCTCCCCATGCTTCCCTTGGGCTGTCTGAGAAATAACAGATGCAAATGGGTTATTTGGAAACCACAGCATTTCCTCTCCAGCTGATGCAGTGTGAAAACCCATCTGAAGCCCAGCAGACACAGCCATGAACAAGCTGCCTCTGAGCTTTGCCAATAATGATACATTTCACCATACTGTACCATAAAGAGAAAACCAGACAAGCACCTACGGGGGCTGCATCCCAGATCAGAGGAGCCCTCATTTCTCCCCACTGCAGAATACCAATTAAACATGTCTCAGGCCATCTATTCCCAGTAGGAGCTTAATGCAGTGCAAAGTTAGCTTGTTTCTGCCCCTAAATGCATTCTCCTCACACACCACACTCACACAACCCCCATCAGGTGCAATGATTTCTCCCTTTTTCTTTGTTTATATGGCTGGCAAGTTAGAGTTGAAGGAAAAACAGGCTGCTGTCTGATGAGCTTTTGATAAAATTCCAGGCTGAAGCACTGCACTTCTTGATTTATTTGGCATTCAAACATCCCCAAGAGCTTCTTCAGTTTTGCACCCCAACCTCTGGCAGTTTCAGAGTGCAGCTTTCTCTAGCACAGCTCGAAGTTAAGAGAAGTCCTTGTGCCAGTTTTAAATATACTGCTGGTAAAAGGATAGTCTATCTCCAAATGACACTTTTGGGCTGCATATCTGTATTCCTTTAGTGATTTGCATGTTATGTTTATGTACTTAACTTGCCCAGATATATGCTAGGTTTTTCTCTGCTTGTTTTTCCTGTGGCTATTGCGACCACCACTTCCAGTTCACGTTATAAAGCAGCTTTCTGTTTGTTTCATGTATCATCACTAAAAGCAAATAGCAGATAACAGCTCATTTCAGCCAGGGTAATATTGCTACCAGACATTAAAGAACTGAGCAGACACAAGGAAATGAAACTAGCTTTCATGTGTTACTCTCACAGACCCTATAAAATTCAACTGCAGAAACTGGAAAAGAATTATCCTAAAACCTCTTGTCTAGACAGAGCAACTGTGGCATAAAGGAGGCATAAAGGAAAAATTTAGTGAGCTTCTCTTTGCCCAACCCACAGCTCAGTAGCCATATACAACTGGAACTAAAAAATGCTTTGGCTTCAGTGACATTTTGTTCACCCAGCAGATTTCCCCTGTGATGCCCACAGCAGTGAAATGCTATCCTGTGCCATCCTTCACTGCTCAGCAGACTCTGAGCAGCTCCTTAGAGCTGCTAAGGTAATTTAGCTGTCTAGGCATGGTGTCTACAAAGAAATAGAATTTATTGTGGCCCCCTGGTTCTTGTATAATTGTTACAGTCCAGAGAGAATAACAGGGAAGAGAAGGACAGGCTACCATGGTGCTGGTTTTGGGCCTTAAGTTCAACAGCTGGGCCTGTATCAGGAATGCTAATCCAGCAGCACAGTCTGAACCTGTGCTGCTGGAGCCCCTGCACACCACGACCATCTTCTACACAGCATGCCAAATGGAGTGGAGCTCCCACGCAAAATAATCACACCTGTCAAAACAAAGGCACAAGTACTGAGGCATCCTCTTGACTTTATGAGAACTGGCTACTGTCCAAATCCTGAAAGTACTGCAAGTGTTAATTTACCACGAAAACAGGATCAACACCTTAGAGGTATCTCACTGTTTAAAATATTAGTCTGTTCTTTTTCTCTGAAAGACCTACAGCAGGCACAGGGCTGCAATGTTAAGTTTTTATCCAATTTATTATTTCCTTCTCAGACTGCATTAGGCAAACCTCATTGCTCTTTAAGTTCCACTATCAATTCCAATACTAATACATATATTTAAGTATATATATATCTGGAAACACTGTGCAACCCTGATTTCTGGAATGTCCTGTTTTCAGGACAACCAAGTGGGGAACATGTTATTCACCCTGATGTCCTGTCCCTGGAGGCAGCTGAGAAATGAACCTTCCATAATGCATTCGCATTGCCGCTGCTGTAACTCAGGAAGTGAAAGGTAGCTGAAGGCTCTGGGTATTTTCACTGTAGGGTTCTGTCTAGAACCAGTATGAAATACACAGGTACTCCTTACAAAAAATACATCAACATAATTGTTTACCCCCACAAGACTGAGTTGTCCATATTTTTAGCATAAATGTTGGTGAGCTGTATTATTTTTCCTCCTTCTGCCTCTTGGTTGCTCCACCACACAGACTGTCTACCAGGTTATTATTGGTTTTATAACTCCTTAAACATTACCAGAATGGATGACCTCCTCCTGTAAGCTAGAACAGTTCTTCCAAATGGGAAGAAAAACAAATTGCTTGGACATAATTTTGGCTTTTAATGCCATCTGTGTTAGCATTTCTGCATTGTTCAAAAATGAGGAAAGACTATTCCAGCTCTCGCTTTGGCTCTGCTTGGTAGAGCATCAAGCAGAGACTCTGAAGAGGAAGGTATAAGCACCATACCTCAGTAAGATTTATGGTACCTCCTATGTGACTTTCCCTCAGTCTCCAAAAGCTTCTGCTTAGCGTGAAGGGCGTTTTTACTGCCCTTTCCAAAATTTGGTGAGTTCTGTCTGCAATAACAGGGGATTCAGCGAGGCCAAGTGCCAGATCCTTCACGTGGGTCAAGGTAATCCCAAGCACAAATACAGGCTGAACAAAGAATGGATTGAGAGCATCCCTGCCAAGAAGGACTTGGGGGTGCTGGTGGATGAGAACGTGTTCAGCCGCATCCCTGAAACCCACCGTGTCCCGGGCCGCATCCAGAGAAGAAGGATCCGCAGGCGGAGAAGAGGATTCTGCCCGTCTGCCCTTAGGATAACCCCCCTGCGTCCCCAGTACAGGAAGGACTTGCTGGAACAAATTCAGAGGAGGGCCATGAAGATGCTCAGAGGGCTGGAGTACCTCTGCTACAAAGACAGACTGAAAGGGTTGAGATTGTTCTGCCTGGAGTAGAGAAAGCTCTGGGGAGACCTTAGAGCCCCTTCCAGTGCCTAAAGGGGCTCCAAGAGAGCTGGAGAGGGACTTTGAACAAGGGCCTGCAGTCACAGGACAAGGGGGAATGGCTTCAAACTGCCAGAGGGCAGCGTTAGATCGGAAGTTGGGAAGAAATTCTTGATTGTTAGGGTGGTGAGGCACTGGCAGAGGTTCCCCAGAGAAGTCGTTGATGCCACGTCCCTGGAAGTGTTCAAGGCCATGTGGGAGCAGGTTAGAATTAGATGATCTTTAGGGTCACCTCCAACCCAAAGCATTCTGAGATCCTGTGATTTTGCCACATTCTCCACAGAGGTTCAGTCTTTAGCTGAGAGCAATCCTTACGAAAATGTGTTTCATTGCATAACTGCAAGGTATGAAATTACCTCTCTTTTCAGCTTTTAATCACATCAAGACGTCACTGAATTCTTGTTCTTTCAGTGAGAATAGAAAATCCCAAACTGCCTTACAACACATTCCTACGTCTACACTTATATACATCCTCCAGTTTATACAATTTAAGCCCTGTTCCTGCTTATTTGAACCCAGGAGCAAGAAAACCAGTGAAGTCTAATATCTCCCCCTTTCCCCCATCTTTACCGTGGGGTGCATTTACCAGGCTGGAAGCTGCAACCCCCATTAACTTCACCCAATACAATGCACGTCATATAAAACGGGCCAGGAAAAGGCAGTGCGTCGTGTAACCCTGCTAACATACACGTGGGTTGATTTTCAATTTGTTTGAATTAAACAAACCTCTTATTTGTTTGTACTGATAAAGAGTAAGTAAGCAGCAACTGCTGAGACTCAGGCAGAAATGTATCTATGGCATGGAGTGCAGCCCTGTTTAAAATTTTTTCATGGATCTCAGCTAGGCACCGTTAGTTTTCATATGGCAAGAATAGTTTCTGAAGATTGTCCTTTTCCTTGCCATTTAATGTCACTTAAACAAACAAGGGATTTGGGGAACAGAAGCAGGTTTACAAGGCAACTCAAAATGCCTCCTATCCCATGCCTATCACAAAGGTGCACACAGGAAGAGTAAATAACATATCAACATAAAGAGTGGAATCCTTACCTGCCCTCCTTTAGGCTGGTATTTGATATTATCTGTTGACCCAATTTTGGACCTGACATTCTTGAGGTCAGGTAGAGGCTGATTAATAACTCGTAGCTGTTTTGGAGTGGCTGGAGATTTAGGAGGAGTGCGAATTATGGCAACCTTTTTCTCAGTAGGTACCAGTATTGCAGATTTGGGGGTCCCAGGAGTGTGGGGAGTTCTGGAGTAACTGGGTGTCCCCGGAGTGCCTGGGGTGCGGGAGGCATAGCTTGGTGGTGTCCCTGGAGTGATGGCAGTGGAGCCAGGAGTAGTGGGGGTAGAAGTTCCACTTTTTCCCGTTCTGCTACGAATTGGCTCTGATCCTATATATTCAAGAAAAAAAAAACAGCTTTAGAGCCACAGAAATCCCAGCTCTTCTTCCTTTTGTACACCCCAAACTGCATCCCTGTGTGCCAAGCGATACACAGCTCTGAACGTGGCAGTGCTACTGCCGGCACAGCAGCTTGAATGGGTCTCTCTGTGTCTTACTCTGCCAATCAACCTGCCAGGAATTACCTTGCCTTGCCATGAGAGGTTGAGCTAATGCCCTCAGAGTGACTGAGCTCTCCATTCTGTAACACGGGAGTGCTTCCCACAATACCTCTGCTTCCCGTAAAGCTGGCCAAACAAGGCACATCATCACATTTATTTCCATTTTGGGGAAAGGACGAGAGGCATCCTTGGAATCCAACCTCTGGGACTTGATCCAACCAATTTCAGTGGATCTGGAGAATAAACTAGAAAGCAGTAAAAATTCTGATGATATTCCTGGAATGAAAATCTGTGAGTTCCTGGCTGGTGCTGTTTCTCATATCACTGCTGCTAAAGTGCAGATGAACCCCAGGTGGGCATTCAGCTGGTGCACAAGCTACAGCTCTGCTGTGTGCACATTCAATTGCTATTTTTCATTAGTGCCATGAAAGAAAGCCATTACCAGAGGCAACCTTGATAAAAAGTCATATTCTACTTACATTTGCATGCAAGTTAAAAAACCCCAACTGTATCATTTTGTAGCAGCTCCATTCGGTGTTTATGGCATTCCCAGTCCTTTTCACTGAGCACAAGGAGCAGTTTAGCTGTGCTTTCTACAGCCAGCTCTGCTCCTAACTCTCAAACATAAATAAATAGAAGCTGAGATATCGCCAAAGTAAAATTTTGCTGAGAATACTTATGGAGAAAAGGATTAAAGCAACTCTCAAAACCTGGGAACCCCAATGCCAAATGGGTGCATGTATGTTTTCACTCTTCAAATGTTCAGAAATTATAAATCCAATGGGCCTCTCAAAAACCTCCAGTGGGACTAAACAAATTCTTATTTAAAGTATTTGCTAATCATTCTGTTTATGCAATGATGGTGGCCCAAACTCAATGCACTCCTGCCCCTGGGGCTCAGGAGACACTCTTTGCTCTACACGATTCATTAGGCAGACTGAACATTCTCCACTCACCTCCCATTACCCTGAACAGGTTTCTTTCCTTCCAAATCAACCCTAAAGCTTCTCACTATACCATCTGAGACAAAAAGGGAATTATTTTTTTCCCATCTCCTTGCAGGTCTGGTATATTTATTTCTCATTCCTCAGCCCTTCACCACACTGCCAAATCCTTAATGGCCTCTCACTCCTGGTCAGGAGAATGGGCTGGCTGCTGTGGCAGCTGGAGGTCACTCTGCTTTCAAAGGCTCTCTGTTTTACCTTTGGCGCATCACTTATGAATTTCAAAGGACTTTTTCCGCAGAATTTCATCATCTACTTCCCTCAAGCTCTCTTAAAAAGGGCTGAAATTGGTTTCCAAAGAGGGAAGACAGAGGAACTCCTATTGGAAAGCAGGAAGCCACATGCGGGTTCTAAGGCCTGGCTAAAAGTTCTGGGGTTATTTAGTAAATTGTCTTTGTCCTGCAATTTATTTTGGCTTGTGATTTGATAACTTTGGCCCCCATAAAAGGAACCTAGCTGGTTCACTATTTTAACTGTCCCCAGTGAGTCACTCTGCCAGCTAACATCTCAATTCTCAGCAGAGATTTTATCCTTGGATTAGAGCACAGGGAGATTATTACTGGGAAACAGCAAACTAATGACTGTAACGATCAGGCTCACTTTTGCAAGATCCATCAGAATATTTCAGATTGCCTACTTCAGCTTTGACTCATTATTTCTTGCTGTTGTTTGTAAATACTCCGTGTTAAATACTCTGAGCTCCCTGCAAAGGCATTTTCTGATATCAGCAGCTAGTCTGGGCAGCAGCCCTCACTGTGGGCACTGCAGGTGCATGCTGTCCCTGCTCTCAGGCACTTGGCATATGAACAAAACCGGTCTGAGGGCTCCCATTTCCAACAGCACACCCCTGGCCCACTCCTCTGTAGGTAGGGACACGTGATGCTGTGCAACAAATCCAAAGAGGATGGAGACAACCACGGAAGTAGGAGAAGGTTAATAGGCCACAAAAGGACAACGTACGGGTGGTCCGTCGTACTGAAGAGGAAAGAGAAGTTGTGAGGGAGAGGGAGTTCTCCTCTCTGTCTCGGTCTCCTGATGCACCTCGTCGAGGAGGAAGGATAGAGGAAGGTCTTGGTAGAGATGAACGCTTCTCAGGGCTCTTGGTTACCCCATCCTAACAGCAGCACAATAACAAAAGAAGGTTCAGCTTTCAAAACTCACTCTTTGGGCTACGATTTCCTGTCCCTACACACAGAAGGTGAAACCTCATCCAACGGGCCCAGTTTACTCCTCACACAGGAACCTGAGGGGATCAGGCACTCTCCATGCTCTGCTTTAACTCCCTGGTGCTTCTTCACTGCATCAAAACATCTTCTGATGACTACACCAAGACATATAGGGATATTCTGGGATCTAAATATGGATGGATCCCACAGTTGGCTCTTAATAAGAAAAAAGGTGGGATTTTTTAGTGCAAGTTGAAAGTAAAAGAAGCTCTCTAGAGCTCAAGTGTGAAATTCCTACGTGAATTTATCCCCCAAGTAATTGTACTACTCATGCCCAGAATACACCATACACTAGATTGGTAGGTGTTGTGTGATTTTTGCATATTCTAACACTAACTTGGAAATTTCTTATGGAGATAAATTTTTAGCTACAGGTTTTGTTGGGTTTCTCTGGTTTTTTTTTTTTTTTCTTCCTGAGCGAGGGATTATAAATCCTGTTGGTTTAATTCCTTCTATAATAAAATGTTTATTTTTTAAAATCAGTGCATACCTTCTCTTTACCAGGGCAAAGTAAACCTTTTTACCATTAAGGCAACGGACATGTATGATAGAATATTTTTGAGCTTATGAGATGTGCAGCCAGAGACAGGCCAGCACAAGCAGACAGTCTTCCTAAAGACAAATAATGATGGTCCCAACAAGTAGAGGACACACCAAGTATGGCGTTAAGCAAAAAATGTAAGTCAAATGGCAAAACCACTTTTTAAATGGGGATAGTTAGCATAATGTAGATTTGAAACACAAGGGAAATGTAAACATGGAGAAGCCGGAATGGACTGCCAAACATCTTTTTAAACTTGTACTGCCACTTCTTTGTAAAGTCCTATGCACTGACTAAATTTGGTTGCTTGAGCATCTGGATTCTGCCCTATTCTATCACCTACTGCCGGTGATTAGAACCGTACCCTCCTACCCTGGAGACTGAATTTGATTACGAAGAATATTAACAGGTCAAAACTTACATTTTTTTTAAATTTGGAAGGCAAATTAGTCCTGGTCTTCTTTACCACCTACCCACTTGCAAATGGCCGTACCTTCTTGGCAGTTAATGAAGCAGCATCCATACAATCAACAGAAAGAAGATATGTCCTTCTAGTTATAACTTATTTCACTTAGGCTTCCTTTGGAGTACCTCCGTTTTTATCCATTTTGTAGCAGAGATGTTGTAGCCTGCTAATCAGCTTTCCTGACACTGGATGTAAGTAACCCCCCAGGAGCTTTGCAGAGAATTACTCACATTCAGTGGGTAGATAATGTGTTTCAGGGAGTTCACCTGTGCATCTCTAACTCTCTTTACCAACTCTGCTACCTTACCTTAGCATCTGAGTCCCTTGGGCCTGCAGAGGAGGGCCGAACAAAATAACTGTCTGTATGGAGAAAAGTGGCCCTTTTAGTGGTTAATGAGCAAGCTGAGCTGGGTCTTGGAGGAAGCAATGACTTTGCTCTAGACTTTGAGGCAGGAATCTTTGACAAAGAGGTAGTCTAGTCATGAGAAAACAAACAAAACACAACATGAAGCTGGACAAAAGGAAAATACATGCAACATGGACCAAAAAAATATGCCAAGCTATGAATTAATACTTTTCCTGTAATGCTGGTAATGCTCTATGCAGATTTGACAATCGTGGAAGTTTCAGTTTTGTGTTGTGTGACTGAAACCACCTAGGTCTGGAGAGAGTTACCGATTTTAGGAATTTGCCTTTTTCTGCTGATACTATTTTGGTCTTGTTTTATTAGGAAAAAACTGTTTTCAGATGTGGCATTTAACTGGTACAACTGCTGGTTGCCTGCATCAGAAACAAGTGCAAAGCTACAGGACCATCAAGAGATCCCAGTCCTTTAAAGCTGAAATATATCCCTCCAGGCTAAAATCAAGAATAAAACAGTGGCAATCTTAGAAGCAAAGTTACACCAGTATTCCCACAACAGCAGGAAGACAAGACAGTATTACTTCTTTTGCCACAGACAACATCCCTAACACGCCCCAGATACTGCTCTGTGCATTTGGTGTCACTCCATAGAAATTCATAAATTTGTATTGACAACATGGAGTCCTGGGATGAGGAAAGCCATATATGGTTGAAAGGCTGGCACAGTATACTATTGTGAACAAATACTTGTTTGATACCAAACAATGACAATATTCCATTGAAAGAAGAATTAAACACCAACAGGACAGACAGAAAATCTTTGTTAATACTTAGGAGCACCTTACTGCTTTACAAAAAGGAATCTCCTTGAAACCAAACAGGGCCACTTGCTTAAGAAACACTTTTTTTCTTCCATAAGTATAACTGATATTACAAAGAACAATTGCAAAGATATTGTCTTGGTGGTCCTGACTTAGTCATACTAGCATGAAATTACACGTAGGAACAATCCCAATAGGCCTGTCATTCTGGGATTTGTACTGAAATTTAGCATTGAATTTGGAATTTGATCTCAAACAATCCCCTAGACTTTCTCAATGTTCAGAAAAGGTACATGAGTTGCTGTTAAGTTGTCTTGTTAGAAAATGAGAAAAGAATGGGCTGCCCACCTCTGACAGGCCTCTGGCTTAGGCTATATACCCAGCCTACTGAAAACTGAGGCTGGTGTGCTCAATGTCATCCAGGACTTCACCCACATGATTAAGAGTTGCAGAACTGTGTAACAAGCAATTCCAGTCCTACAATACAGCTGAGTGGAGTTCTACTGGATGTCATCCTCCAGACCAAACAGCAAGACAAGAAATTAGGAGGGAAGTGCTTTACTAGCAAGAACATATTCACGCCTCTTTATTTTTTAGTACTTATTTTACTGTCTGAGAACAAACAGAAGAAAACCAGTGAATAATTATTTTACACAGAAAATACAGAGTATGTGTTTCTGTCAAATCAAAGGCTTTTCCAGACTTTGACTGGTTTGTCATAGTTCAATTTATGGGTCTCATCCATTTGTGAAACTTTGGATCCTGTTTAGAAATCCATGGAGGCATTTATTGATGCTGAAACTCTGTGGAAGCTGGGTACCTATGCGGGGTGGCCCCAAGAAGCAGACATCCTGCAAGCACCTTTCACCTGGCTTTCTGAACTAGAGATAGAACTAAGCACACATTGTTTGAGGCCCAAATATTCATTCTGTGGTTTTCACCATTTTCAATTTGCATGCAAGAAGTTACTCCCATAATGAGACTGAAAAACTCTTACAAATTAGGGTTCTAGTCACAGTGCAAAGGCTTTTCACTCATACTGCTCGGTGTCCTCTGTGAATACATGACTCTGATGTGGATTCTAAAAATGGACAACACTGAGATCTGTCCATGGAACAGATGGGGAAAAGGCACGATCTTGAGCTACTGCACCTCTCTGGTTATCACAGTCTAGATTGCCTCCATGTTATTTAGGTAACAAGGCACATTTAGCATCAGAAATAGCAGCAGAATCTGCCCAAAGCTGGTTGAGCAAGCAAAGAAACGTCTCAATCGCTGCAGGAAAACTCTCAGTCTCTGTTAGCAATACATTACCTCTGACCTCTGTTCTAATTTATGTTGTTGGAAGGGTCAGCTGTCCAGAGGACAAAGATCTATGTAACTCACTGAAACTCAGGGATTGCTGATGTGGGGATGCAGAACCCTCACTTTATTTCAAGGTGTTCCTAACACATGGCACAGGTTTTCATCATCTCACTGTGAACTGCAGGTACACAGCTGCTTCCAGCAGATGGAACTGTTTAGCTTTTCCTGAACTTTCCTGTGTAAACTGCAGTCTGAACATTAGTAACAAAACTGACCAGGCTGGGTGATCTAACATTACCAGTGAAGAGGAAAAGGCTGCACTTGAAGGACATAAAAGCTGAAAGCCACAAAGAAATAAAACAACAAAAATAGGGAGAGATCTTTGTAAAAGCACAGGCAAAGGTAAGGCACAGAAGAGCAATTTCAAAGAGGTGTGTGGGGCAACCAGAGAGGTGAAGCAACAGGGAGAGAAAGGAAGCAGGGGACAGCCTTCTGATCTGTGCTATAATGTAAGGGGCAGGAATAGGAAAGGGATACAGAAAGATTTCACAGAATGATTTTGCAGTGCTTGTACTAGAGAACTCCATAAACACTGAAAATGGGCAGGTATTGGCTTCTCTTGTGCAAGTGTTGATGGCCTGTCAAGGAAAGACAGTAATAAAACATGCTCAGACTCAGCCCAGAAACCTGCCCAGATTTTAGGCACTGTACTTGTAAAGAAGCTCTCATAGTTTCCCAGTTATGAGCTGGAATGGGTCAGACCTGAAAAACCACCAAAGCCTCCAATTGGTTACAGTGCTCTCAGCACCACCAGTTTCTTACAATTCATAAACAATGTGTAGCACTTCATGCGACATAGCTTTTTGCTCCCCAGAATTGAGAGTCTGGTTTAACAAATGAAAGAAATCACCCATGGAATACACTAGGAAATGTATTAGGAAATTTAGAGAAATTCTGAAGAAATTCTTAATTGCTAATGATGGGGAAGGGTCCTGCTCAAGGCCAGGAGTTGGACTGGATGATCCTGACAGGTCCCTTCCAACTCAACACATTCTATGATTCTATGATAACAATGACAAAGTGTTGTGCTGCAGATGTGAATTAGCATGTATCACTGTCATGGAAGAAATAATTGCATAGGAGGGAATGAGGAGAGGTTGGTTTCCTGGGGACTTTGAAATGATGGGACAGAAACAGTGCAGGGTCAGCAAGGAGCAAGGCAGTCTTTGCTTAAGAGAGCCGGACACAGGAAGCAGAAGAGGCTGTAGAGCAGCTGAAGGCAAGGCAAGGCAAGGCAAGGTTGCAATCTGACAGGTTATAACACAGACAGTGGCCATGCAGAAAGCACTGAATCACATCTAAATTCTACTGGCCAGGAACTTCCAGCCAGGCACGGCAGAACACCGGGCTATGGACCGGCGCACCAGGAGACATCCCCAGCAGCCCTGGGGGAGGGCTTCTGCCTACACAGCAGTCCAGCAAGGTGGCAGTGCAAGGTGGGTGCCGCAGGAAGGGCCAAGATGTGCAGCCTATCCCACAGAACAGCCTGGTTCAAACGCCGACCAGACTTCCAAGTCCTGCAGTTTGGAGCGTGTGTGCCCTCTGTGGATCTGCAAACTGTCACCATCTACCACTCGAGACTAGACTTCAAAGGTTATTCAGGAAAGGTGGTTTTAGTTATCCTTTTAAATGAATAATGAATATGGCAAACAAATTTTAAATGGAACACACAATTACTTACTGAATTAACACAAAAAGATGTGAAATAAGGGCAAAAGGAGATTATAGAGATGAACAATAAGATGATTTTACTCACTGAGAGTTTTTCCTTTGCTTGTTTAAATACAGCAGGAGCCTGGTTTGTTTCACCACCTGCTGCTGAGAAATCCAAAGAAAGACTTGATAGTTAAAGACAGTAATAATAAGCATTTCCATTTAGTACACTTGTTAGACCAATTACATGCCTTGAAACTACTGTGCAAAGCAAGTACTTTGTGAATTAACCTCACTGAACTATATGCAGAAATGTACTTTCCTTAAAAATTTCCTGTATTCATCTTACTTGAGGTGAAATGGTGTTCTGTGTGTTTCAAACAAAACGAAATTTTGTATTCATGTTCCTAGAAGTCGATAAACTAAAAGAAGAAAGTTCCAGAAATAGCTGACAAATACAAGAGTTTCTGGTCAATCCTCAGACAACTCAGCATCCTGATTTTCAAGACTGTCCTCTAAAAATCAGGCTCCTTTAAATCATCCACAAATTAAAATTTTAAGAGAGGCCTCTATAGTCACCACTTTCAAAATATGAGCCAACATTCATAATGGAAAGAGAGAGATTCACTGTCGAATTATCATCCTAGTTGTGTCAACAAGGTCAGTGTGTCATGGTCAACTAAGCTCTCAAGAATTTAGGAATTCCAAGTTTATCTGGGATACCAACTATGCTAATTCAGTACTTCATTTATATCATACAACATGGTTTGAGGCAAGATCTTTCTCTTAGACTTTGAATCCATCCACACTGGGTTTTGAATGGGGCAGCTTTTTGGAAAGCAGGTTATTAGCTTCACCTAAACACTGCTGCTTAGGAGGCGATGTGCCACTGAACAACTAGACATGAAATCTTCTGGTGCCTGTGCCAGGATGCCCTTGGTAAAGGGAGAAGTAGGACAGCAATCACAAATGGCAACCTTCTGCTATAAACCCAGTTGTTTTCCAACTCTAAAACCAACCCTAATTCCTCTTACAGGAAAGGTCAGGTTAATTTTTTCCTCTTCTAGTGCAGCTCGCAGGCATGGTGAGATTATCCCTGGCTTTCTGTCACACTACCCACTCTAGCCCAAGGTGTAGGAGAGAGAACTTGTGAGGAGGAAAAGAATATGCAACTGCATACTTGAGTTCTTCTGAATTTGTGAGAGGGGTAACTACAGCAGAGCTTTTACCACAGCTGTTACAATTGGTTTGGGTCTGGTTCCTATCTCTTCTAGATAACTACAAACAGCTTCTTTCCTCCTTCCCTTGACATTTGACCCTAACCAGTCACCACTGTGAGGTGGAAAAAAAGCTGTGTCACTCATGCCAACGTACCTGGTAACAACCACAACTTCTCCACCTGAACACAAGATTTCTACAGGCCCTGCTGTTGGTTTAAATACACAACAAACATGTTTCAGATCAGGGGGCAACCCCAGAATTGAAAACAAGAAGCAGAACCATATCATGGCCAAGTCATTGTCCTGGCCTTGCCTCTGAAAACACTCCTCTGATAACATAGCTGCAGCAGCATCTCACAGCCACCAACCAAACACGGGCCCAGGCTGGGGGTTTCACTCATGGAGCTACACTAGTCAAGGCAAACACTTCCCAACTCTCTCATCAGGACTGGTCACGCAATTTCTTTTTCAAATGGCAAGGACAAGTCTCTCTAGAAGCATTCCTTTTCGACTGCATATGGTGCTTTAAGTTACTGGTATTTGCCAGTGCTTACCAGTGATGTGGGAATTTTTTTCAGGTATTGAGGGGCATTAGGGGAAAGATGTACTTTTCTGGGCCATTGCACAAAAAATAAAAGCAAATATTAACTTCTTTTGGTAGGTATCTGTATCTTATGACTGGACATGTTTCATTTTGAAGTCATGGTAAATTCAGTGGAGATTTTAACTGACTGCAACACACTCAAAGCTCTGTAGACTACACTGCCAAGAACTTCTGTGGGGCTTCATTACTCAGGCATCACTAAAGCTGGCAAGACCACTCCAAACAGGACACAATGACAGTCAAAACTGGCTTCAAGAAATGGTGCTATATTTCACATAAAAAGAAAATGGGAGAGAGAGAGTGTCCTGCTGGATTCTGGAGAGACCTGGATGACACATTCAAGCTCAGGGATATGTAGGATAACATATGGCCACCTGCACTCCTAGAATACCATACAGCATTCCACTCTTTCTCATGATCTCTCCCCAGGTCCCATTAGGAAGTATAAAAATGGGAGGTAGAAGAAAATAAGGTACACTGTAACTTTTCCAGCAACAATGAGTGTGCTGAAACATTCTAAGAACCTTTTTGATCACTTTCTGGCATGGTTCCTCTGCTTTAGAGCTCAAAGTTCAAGCCACATTTCTGAAAGTTTTATGATCACTCTGGGTCCATCATTCTGGTTGCTCTCCACTCAGGGCTTAAATGGAAGGGAGGTAGTTTTGGTATTATATTTCTCACTTTGACTAATACATCTGCTTCACTGTGTACTGCAGTGAGAGAGAAAAATGTCTGAGAGTTGCCAAGGTAGCACATGTTTCAGGCACAGGACAGATTTCCTTATCCAAGCCATTGGTATGACCCAGTCCTCTTTGGTATGCTACAGGTCAGAAGAGTTCAGAGGAGGTAGTGGCAGAGCACCTGAAGGCATGACAGCCCCGAGCACACAGCTGCAGAGGTGTAGATGAAGTAGAGAACACTACGGAGCCAATGCCTTCTCCCTACCCATGTCCACAGCTTATTGAACTCCCTGGGGCTTTTGAAAGGACATGGGAATTGTGGGTTGTAACTTCTGAGCTATCAAGCTGTGCTTCAGCAAGCAGCAAGAGACAGCACGGAGAATTGTTTTAATTCTTTTTTAAAATTCCTCCCTCTTAGGTAGTTCTGGTCCAGAGTGCAAGTTAGGACAACCCAGAGATTGCAAACTGAGGAGGAGCCATCAGTGCAACACAGAGGGGACTAAACCAGTCCCTCCTTTCCTGGTTCCACTTCTCCTGAGAGGGGAAAGTAAAAGGATGAGATACTGCCACAGGAGCAAGGTGATGGGATCATCAGTTCTGGTGTCCTAGTGGAACACAGCCAGGATACAATCTGCACTGCATACAGCAAAGGCAGGATACTAAACCTGCTCTAATGTAATTTATATAATGTTATTTATAATGCATTTTCACCAGTCAGACCTCTCTGCTGGGGCTGGTCTACATTTACAACAGGAGTGACTGGTGCAAAACTGCCGGGCAGTGACTGCCTAGGGACACTTCTAGTATTGCTTGGCTTAGCCATGTGATGGGTAATGAATCTTCCTGCTAATTTCCAAGCTGTGAGAAGACGCCTATGCACTTCGGCATTGCTGTGCATCATTCTTCTCCTGTTAGCTCTAGCTGCGAACAACCACACTACAGCATGTGGCCATGTTACACAACAGAAGACCTGGCCTCTTTTATCACTTTTTTTAAAATCACAATGAAAGTCAAGATGTTCATCCTTCCACTTTGAACCCACAGGAACCATGAATAATATGCGAAAATGCTGGAAGAGTTATTTTTGTCCTCTAATGATACACCTATGAAGTCGTAACAGGAACCATTTCTTTCTTCCTTTCATCTTCCTCTACCAAATATTAAGAATTTTGCTTGAAATGCATTTTGCAGTGTGAGCCCAGGTTTCTTCTCTCTCAGCTCCATGCTGCATGTGGCTGGATCCTCCCTGTGGATTTTGACTGTACAGCGTAAGCATCAGTGACAGACTGGGAATTGTCAATGCAGATAACATCAATAAACAAAATATAAGTCTGAAACACTTCTTATTATGCATGAGAGTAAAAAAGCAGAATCATGGAAATGCATACCATGGTTTAAGTTGCCAACATTTTTGCCACCAGAAAAAAAAAGTAAAGCATCATTTAAAAAATAAAAAATTTAAAAAAAAAAAGTAAACAAGAAAATATGAGCAGAGATTCCTAGCACATCACACTCTAAGCACGATGCCAAGTTACAACCACAGCACTTGGAGGCCCAAGCAATGACAAGCATACATGATCATGGCCTCCATCAAACAAACAAAAAAATGCTTGCAAAGAAAGAATAAAAGAAAAATGGTACAAAACACTCAAAAAGCAATACCGTTTGTGAAGATTGATACTCTCGGAGGAGAAAAAAAACCAAAAACAGAGAAGCTGCTATAGCTATGAGATTTACAAAAGAAAATGTCTATGTTTGCCAGCCACATTGCACAATTGAACAGAACGCAGTCACCTGTCTGCTTCCGTTTAACACAGGAGAGATGAGTTGGTCTAGTATATTTGATAGCAGGTTTTAAAATTATTTTCCTGGAGGGAGAGTGGGCCTGAACTTCAGTTTTTTTAGCAAGTTCAGCTTTCTTATACACTGCTATGGACGAAAAGAACACAAAAACACAGAATCAGAAAAAAACCCAGCAAACCATTTCATATGATCAATACACCAAGTGTCAGGCCCACTGCTCCACAACTCCAACCCAACGTGTTGCTTCTTCTGAGGGGAACAAACCCTGCACTGGAACAGGGGGAGCTCTGGTTGCATTGGCTCAGATGCACCGGTGTGTCAGTGGGGATGTCTACAGTGAAACAGGACCTGTGGAGCAGTGAGCCTTGGACATGGCTTCTCATGTAATTGTACAGTATCTCATTCAAAAACAATACCATTAATAATGTCATGGTGCACATCATCGACAACACAGCAACCAGACAGTACTGTAAAATAGTAAGAAAATCTTTAAAAATTGTAAAAGGAGTGTGAAATGAACCTTTTTTCCTTCTCACTTCATCTCTGGAGAGTGTGCTAGGTTCCTTTTTAGCTATTTTCCTTTCAGGAGTAGAAATCCTGCCTCTCCCAGTTTTAAAAGGTTTCTCTTTTTTATGCTTATCAAGAGATGATCTTCGCAATTCTCTCTCTGCTTTCTCCTCTTTAGGAACAGTCTCAAACTGTTCAGTCATGATGCTCCTATCATCATCTGTAGGATCAGAGCAAATTACAACAACAAACAAAATATTAGTAACAAATGTTAACAATACTTCAGAGGAGCAGGGAAAAAATAGTTGAAGACAGAGCAGACGATTAATTAAAAAAAGGCAAACTATTTTTACCACTTTTCTGAAACATGCTGAGATTACTATTATAACTTTAATAATTTTGCTTTTCAATCATTACGACTTGGAAGCAAAAATATTCAACAGACAAAACAGAAAGGATAATGCACACCTTGAGTGTCTGCCCAGAGACTATCTGTGTCCATGATGGAGTCATCAATTGTTGTTTCATCTTTGTAATCATCACACGTCTCTGTTTTGTAGTTAGTGAGCAGGACTTCTTCTCTCTGGGGTGAAGCAGGAGCATCTCGGGAGCCTTCCTTGGGCTCAACTTCCCCTTCTTCAACATCTAGCTCCTCTTCAGCCTGGGAGTCTCCTGTTTCCATGTCTTCCTGCTGAGTAGCAGCAAAGCGCACACTGTGAGAAGCAGATTCACCTTCATCAACTGTTGTCTGCACCACTGTGATGAAGTCATCCTCCACTGTCACCACTGATTCAATAATGCCTTTCAGTTCAGGCAGTGCTTCGGGGCTGCCCTTGGCTCCCACCTCTTCAGCAGCAGGCTTGCCAAAGTCTGGGGGCATTTCTGATGCAAGATACTGTTTATCCTCTTCTCTTGCTTCTTGTCCTGCTTCCACCTCTTCTTCCTCATATTCTCCCCCTTTTGGGCCCCCAGCTGCCAGTTCACACGGCAGTAGCTTTTGAGTTTCCACAGGTTTCACAGCTCTATCAAGAATCTCTTCAGCTCCTTCTACAGGTTGTGGTATGCCCTCCATCTGAATCTCAGCAGGCTCCTCCTGGAGAGGCTCAGCTTTTGGAAGGAGGAGCTCCACAGGAGTCCCCTTTGCTGGTAACTGCGTAGGCATCTCTTCCCCAGACAAGGGGGGTTTTGGACGCTCTCCTTTGATATCCTCTGGTTTCACAGATTCTCCATTTAAACTTTCTTGGGCTTGATCATGCTCTCCACTAGATTCATAAGATTCCTCCTTATCAACTGCTTCTTGATGTACCAGATCTGGCTTAGTTACTTTTTCCTTAATTTCTGTTTCTGACAGTTTGGTGCTGTCCAACACGTAACTAGGCTCGGTCTTGGAAAGTACATCTGCATCCTTTGCTTCTTTGGAGAAGGTGGTCTCCTGTTCCTGCTGAGCGTCTTTGGGTTCAGGCTCTTCTCTTTTAAGAGAGGCTTTGTCCTTCCCTAAAGGAAGAGAAACTACATCACTAATCTTAGTGTCCAACTTACTCTGATATTCTTGGTCAGCTCTCCTTGCAGCCACCTCCATATCGTGCTTAATAGCATTGTAATCTGGTTTAACTGGAGCTTCTATCTCAGCTATTTCAGGAACAACACTAAGAGTCTTCTCCTTCTCCACCAGCAAACAAACAGAATCCTTTTCTGTTGCTATCTCCGAAGCAGAAATTCTGTCATACATGGTGTCGGCAGGTAAATGAGCTTTACTAGCCACACTTTCTTCTTTCCTTTCTAACATTGCCTCAGCTCTCATCTTCTCTGGTTCTGCTCCTTCAATGGGACAGACCTCTTTAGAGTCAACTTGATCTTCACTTTTTTCTAGCACAGTCTCAAGTTTCTCTTTTTTCTCCTCCTCAAACTCCCTCACCAGAATGGACTCACCATGCTGACCTAAGTCTTTTTCACTGAGGAAGTCTTCTTTTGATTTTTCAGCAGCTGCCAGCTTCACTTCTATTAAAGACAAGTCGGGAGCGAGGCCACGTCTCAGTTTTTCATCTGTGCCTTCGTAGAAGGGACAAGTTTCACTCATTAAATTCTCACTGTCCTGAACTGGAGAAGGGAGTGGTACTGTGTACTTATTGAAAACACAGTAGCCCAAGTCTTCCAGCTGACTTTCAGCTTTTAGAATTACATGGTTTTCATTTGTTACAGGTGGCAGGGCTGTGCTGCTGTCTTCCACAACAGTGTCAGAAGGAACTGACTTCTTCTGTGCCACCTCAGCATCTGCACTCACAGAGGCTAATCTAGATCTTGTCCCTGCCAAGTCTAACATTTCAGGCAGGTCAGGAGCCAGGACAGCCCCATTTTTGTAGTAATCTTTGCCCTGGAGAGATGGTTCAGCCAAGGTCTCAGGCTGGACTTTTTCTTCTACCATTACTTTTTCTTCTTCTGTGTGCTCATCTTCCTCTCTGCTTTCAATGGGGAAGCAGGGGGCCTTCTCCAGTGCTGGTGTGGTTGCTGGCAAGTAGTCATCACCTTCATCCATACTTCCACTGGTGTTAGTTAGAATATCTGAAGCGAGGGGAGAAAGATCATGTGCACGACCAAAACTAAATCCTAGGGCTATTGAATCCAGACAGGACATGGGCAAGTTAATAGACATACTTCTCTGTTCAATTGCAGATCTCCCCCCAAGTCCCAAGCTCCTGCTCAGAGTCAGGTCATCTTTATTTTTACTGTGAAGTTCTCTCTTATCCCCATAAACTTTGGGGTCAATAGTGAACATTCTTTCTGTTGGGGAACTGGGTTCTTCAGATGTGTCTGGCGTATAGCTCTGAGCCAGACTACTGTACCCCATTTCATGAGTATGCACACTCTGCTGCTGATTCAATTCCCTCTGTGATTCTTCCTCTTCTTCCTCCTCTTCATCTTCAGGTATTAGATGACCTCTCTGATAAGGCTCATATTTACTGTCTTTAGTGTCACTCAGCTCATAGTAATCACTGCTTTGTTTCAGACCATCAGCTTTGAAGGTTTCCTCTTTCAGAGCAGAGGTTTCAAAATACTTCGACATTCCTGACTGATCCTCCTCTTCCTTCATTTGATGAGGAGCTGAAACACTTGTCTTATCCTGCTCAGTATCTTTTTTAACATCTTTCTCTTGAGAAGCTTCAAGAGTAGGAGTCGTCTCAGTGGTTAAACCTGGTGCCTCAGGGGCTTTCTCTGTTACTCTGGATAACTGAGTGGTATCAGGGTGCTCTATTGCTTTCCCAAGGGTCAGTTCATGGCTTAATTTAGCTGGAGGTACCTGTGTGCCTTGCTGCACCTCCTTTTTCACATCTGCTGCTGCTGAGAGCCCACTTTGGTCTGTTTCTTTTTCTGCTTTGAGAGTATCAGGTGACTTTTTAGCTTCACTATCCTTTTGAAAGTCTGTTTTGTCTAGGGAAAGTGTCTTAACTTCTGGTTTTGTGGTAATTTTACCATCATCTAATATTCGAGCCTCCCCTTTATCATAGAAGTCATACCTTTCTTCCTCATCACTCTCGTCCTTAGTCATGTCCTTTTCCTCTCCCCATGGAGGGATTTTTGGGGTGCTTGGAGTTTTCAAGCCATCTACAGTTACTGCTGAGACTTCTTGTAGAGAAAACGTCCGGTCTCTGTGAATCTGTTCATCTGTACTGAGATCTTTGGCAAATTGGTCAGTAGGTTCCTGATGTGTTTTGAAACTGTCTTTGAGTGAAAGCTCCTGGGGGGGAGCAGGAGATGGGCCTGAAGGCAGTTCACTTCTGGCTGCTTCTGCCTTGGGTTCTGGTAGCAACAGAGAACTTTCACCACGGCTGATGGCACCACCTTGGACATCTTTGAGGTCATCTTGAAATTTGACAGCCATAACTTGGTTGGTTGATGAGGGCACCCCTGCAGTCCTTTCTTCCATCCTGTTCTCTTCAGGCAATTGAGAGGACAAGTGCTTTTGTTCTTGAGGAGCAGGAGGCTTAGTAGCAGGTTCTGCAAAACTGGCCTCCCCTTTCTTCTGTGAATCAGTTTTCAAGATCCATTCTGATGGAGGTAAAAGCTTCTTTTCTTTGTCTTTGCTCTCTGAATCCTTTTTATCTGCAGCCTCTGTTTTTGCTGACTGTGGAACTAAGGCATCATATTTAGATTGCTCACCAGTCTTACTGTCTTTCCCAGATTCACGTAGCTTTGTGTCTAATGGTTCTGCTGCAAAAGGGCATGTGCCCTCCTGGACACGGAATTCCATCTTCGTGGCTGCAAGTAAATCTGAAGTAGTTGGTTTGGGTTTTGTAGCAAAATTATTTAAAGCACTTACAGACAGGCAGTCATGTGGCTTACAACATTTGGTGTGAATGATGGAATGGAAAGGGAGAAAGATGTGAGCATGCAGCAAGGCATCCACCTAGAAATCTGCTTTAAAGTGTTAAATACTAGTTTCCTTTCAATAGATAAGGTTTTATGAGGAAAATGTGAGTTGTACACATATAAATGCGAGCACTGAAACGACATGATTTCATGTAAATTCTTTGTCTTCATGATTTGTATACAACAGCAAAACCACAAATAACTTTACTTCATTAGAAGCTTTGCTGGCCCCTGTAGCTTATGTTAGTTTTGTGTTAGTGAAGTCTTCAACTTTACAGGAATCAATAGTACCTTTGTGTGTTGCTGATATTTAAAACATACATAGTTATACGTTTCTATGTATTTTTACTCATTTTTCTTCTACACGCAGACTAAACTAGAGATAATGCATGCAAAGGGTTTTTCAAGTTCCAGAAGAGGCTGGTTTTTCAACTGTACCAACTTATAACACTTGCTCTTTGTCAAATGACCAAAATCTCACTGCTGTCACAAAACCAGGATGTGGAAATCAGCAACAGACCTATTAAAAGTCCCAGATCTTGAAGGTCTGGTCTTCAAAACGGCCAGTTACCTACAGCTGTAGCTGAAGTCAAAGTATACTTGGCATGTGTTTCCATGACTCTAGATCAGGCCCTAAATAAGTCAATTTGAAACTAAAAAGGCTGCTCTTATACTCTGCCACTTTGTTTTCAGAGAGCAATACCTAGTTAAGTTTTTTTTTAATAGCCACTCTGTTAATCACTAATAGCTTGATCTTTTTTTAATGTCCTGTGGAAAATAATGATTCCTATCTCACTGAAATCTTCCTATAATAAAATACATGAAGAGAAAGACTGCGGAATGTGGCATACCTTTCTGTACTAATCTGTAAAAAAGGCTTTGTTTTTTCTAAAGCTTGTTACAACTAGCATTGGGCCAACTCTGAATTTCCTCAGATCTGATTTGAAGTCCATGGAGCTATCTTTTTGCTCAGATGAATCTGACTGTTTTTAGAACAATTAGTATCCAAGCATTGCTCATTCTTTAAATATTTGCATATGTTAATACTGAATCAAAAAGGCAACCGCCATTTTAAAATCTACATTTAACCAAACTTGAAATCTAGACCTACAGTAATTTTGCTCCTTTATGTTTTAACATTTGGTGACTGACTTGCAATCCCTCTGAAGTATAAAGATGGCCATTGGGCTGATGCCATCCTCATTTCACAGAAATTAAACAGCTAGATACTGCTTTTCTTCATGTATCCTACTGTGCCTCTCACTGTAGTGCACGTGAACAACACCAATGGCACCAAAACATATTCTGACTGCCAAAGGAACTCGGTGTTCTTCAGCTGGGCCATTCAGAACCCATGCCTCCTAAATGAAGCATTCCACAGCCAGGTAGGGAGTGGGTACATCACTACTCCACACAAGGTGTCTTTGCACCTAGCTCCACTGGCTGAAGAGAAATACCATTGAGAGTAAAATACTGAAGCCTAGCTCTTATGTACTGAGAGATGACTGCAGTAAATATTTTGCTCAAAGTCTAAACTTCACCCAGTGCACCCAGTCCTAACCTTCTCTTTGAAGGCAAACGTGCCAGAGGAAGTGATGGGGATTTTGCCTAAGAAGGGCACTCCAGCAGGGTTAAGCATTTGTAATAAGGTGACACACCCAAAAAATAAGAGTTCTGGCAATGACTGAGGAGAGGAGAGGTGGATTACAATGAATGACAAGGGTATGAGGTAAGAAGCAACAGCTTTCAGGAAGCTAAACCAGAATGCACTGAAGCACACACAAGAAAACCAAACCAACCAAACAAAAACCTGCACGCTGCAAATGAAAACATTTCTACAGTTTAAGCATCTTTATGTCATAGCCAAAGGCAGTAAAATCTGCTGTTTGAAAGGAATGCAGATGAACCTCTGCACCAAAAAGAAAAAAAAAATACATAGATTAGCAATGTGACTGGCAAACACATCTGAGATGGGGAAAAAAGGCTTACACAGAGGAATAAGCTTAGCTGCAAAGCATATTTTATCATGGCAAAGTAAAAAATCAGGAATCAGCTCCAGCAGTGGGAAACCATGTTGTCATACAGCACCTACACAATCATATTACCCACTGCGCACTCTTCAAGCATAATAACAAGAGCAGTCATATGAATACATGGGAAAAACAGAAAATGAAGCAGCCTTGGAAAGCACTGGAGAAAGCTGGAGAAGGATTTGCCAGCTGCAAACACATGCAAACCTAAGGAGGACACTTTCCTCAGCCAAGGAAGGGGGTGGGTCTTTCAGGAGTGCTCCCATCACAAAGGTCACCCTGTCCCTGCTGGATGCCACACTTGGCACTTTGTCTTCATGGCACACTGACCCAGACTCGACTAACCCTCCCAGAGGCCCTCTGCCCCGTCCGAAGGCTCAAGGGGCCCGTGCTCTTTCCCCACTTGCTTCCCTGGAAGAGCAGCAGGTTTCACTTCCACAGCCTCCGGACTCTTTACTGATTCTTCTTCTCCGGGATGGAAAAAAGGAGGTGACATCAACACCAACAGTAAACACCAAGCACGCAGCTGAAGAGGATTGCTTTTACATAACCCTCTCAGGACTGCATTTACACAACCCTTTCAGCTCAATGTTTTCGATTTAAGTCTGTCAATGACTGCCAGTACCTGGTTCATTTTAGCCACCATGGATCTGAATTTTCTTTAGGGGAAAAAACCAAACCAAAAGGCTGCCTCCTCCCAGACAAGCACGTTTATGATGTAAGATGAGAGCTGAAAGTGTTTTACAAACATAGCTCTCCCGAGGATGACAGTGGGTCAAATAGTCACTGGAAATGGAGATGGAATGGAATGATAGATGGCTCTGACAACACTAATGCTTCAATGAGCTCAAAGTACGCTGACATTTTTTCTGATAAATGTGCTGTTTAATCCAGTACAAGACATTCAACTGAGGTGGAGGAAGGTATGAAGCATTGATTTCTTTCCACTGACCTTGGTAATACAGACTGCTGAATGCCAACAAGTCAATCTATTGTATGCATCCTGGATTTTGCAAAATACTAAGAACTTTCATAGTCCTAATAGGCCTTATGCATGGCTAATAACTAAGAGTTTTTGCAAGATTTCTGCCAAGATTCTTACACTGAATGCATGTATAAATGACTTTCTCCCTTACACGGTCTGACATCTGAAATCTATATGTGAAAATCACTATTTCAACACAAGGACTCTTTATTTTCTTTGCTGTTTCCCCACTTATCCCCAGGCTCCTCATCATTAATTAAGTCAAAGAAACCAATGAATGCAATATAACTATTTGGTCATCCAAATTTCTAAAACATACCACTCAGTCTACAGGATGTTAGGATCAGCATAGTAGAATCAAGAACAGTCTTTGTTTGTGCCATGGCAGAAGAATTGTTAGAACAATCTCCATTCCAGGCTTGTACTCCTGCCACTGCTACTCAGAGAAAAATTACTGTGCACTATTAGTACTCCCTCTGGAAAGAAGTCAGGAAAGTGTGAATCCTTTGATTCAGCAACATACTCAAGGAGCTGACCAGCAGCCATGCTGCAAGCAATCTGATGAGATCCCTGAGTTTAAAATGTGTCTCACGATGAAGTACTCCACTGAATCAGGCCTAGAACAAAGCGGTTTCAAATCTGGAAGTGGTTGTATCCAGCCTCCTGGAATTACAAGGGCTTCATTTTTCTCCTGAGACTAACCCAGTGAAAACCAGACAATCCATCATCTGTTTCAGTTATGGCCTTAAAAGAGTGATTTAAGGAACATAAATACTATTTGAGGCTGAAGAAATATCACTATGTAAAGAACAACACATTATTAATAGCATATAAAATAATTAAGGTTAGATACTGCATCTTAAATGAACAGAAGCCAGAAGATGCAGAATCAGACCTGGACCAGTGCCTGAGCACTACAGAAACACTTGCACATGGCAGGATTTTAAGAGCAGCCTTGCAGGACAGCAGGTCTCCAGCTACGAAAGACCCGGACTTGAATAACTTGCTTTACTTTTCTTTTTTCTGATTTTATGTACTTTTGTATGTGCACCCCTTTCAATTAAAAAATGCTAAGGAAAGCCTCTTATTTTACTCTGAGCAATACTCCTTCATTTCCTGAAACACTTTACACAAAGCCACATGAATAAAAATAGTTACTCAAACTAGAAATTTATCCCTGAATTTACAAAAGAATCATAAAGCCTCCCTTTGTGCAGCAGACTCTTATGCAAAACAGCCTGCTGGCCAGCAAGGAGAGCTGTTTCACACAAAAATGTCAGCTGGAAGGGACCCAGAAGGAACATCAAGTCCAACTCTCAAGTGACTGACCCGTACAGGGATTGAATCTTGGCATTTCAGCACCGTGCTGAGAGGACCTCAGGCTCTCATAATGCCTATCTTTCCACTCATGATCCAGCTTACTCACCTTTTTTCTCCCCCACGTAGATGTTCTGACATCTTACACTTCCACCAGAGGCAGGTGACATGCCTGAAAAGGAAGCTGCCCATGAACGAAGGAGGCTGTTATGTGCAGCTGCAGGCACACAGCTAAAGTAAGGCTGCCCCTGTGATTTTTCTATCTCCCTGCCTTCAGTCAGACATGCTGACATGAACAATCTTCAATTATTAGTGTTGATGTCTTACTGATGCTGTTACAGTATTAGGCTGTTAATTCTGTAATTATCCTGTTAATTTTGAACCATTCTGCTTTTCTTAAAATGACCCAGTGGCCAGTTTCAGGGAGACAGTTCCATCCACCTGAGACACAAACCTTTAGAGGATTCAGTACTGTTTTTAACTTCAGCTCCCAAGACTGAGCGTTGTGAAATGAAACACCATCTATTTCACCTTTGAGAAGTCAGCTGTTCTGTTAGTCACTGAAAAAGATTCTCCCTTAATTCCTCAAAAGCCGTTTTACTTTTACATAACCCCAACTGATAAAATACTACTTACTGATGTGCTGGGGTCACAGAAAGAGGAGGTACAGAGAGGCTTTCTGTCCCTCTGTGTTTGCACTCAGCTGGCACAATGCAAATGGAGTGTGTCTGCAAGACAACTGGAAATCAATGACCCCACACGGCCTGAAATTACCTGTGTGCACTGGGATAAAACTTACTTACTTCACCTGCTGCACAATTGAAGTCCTTCCATGGCTATCTTTGGTACAGATGTATTCTTCCCCCATTGTGCAAACAACTGATTTACTAATGTTTTGGACTACTCTGCAAACTGTTCTTGGCAGTATTTCTTTGGCACAAGGAACCAACTAGCTTCCAGTTCTTTTACCTAGCTGCTCCTTTTGCCTCTGCTACAAGCCAGGCCTGAAGAACGAAGAGCCCCGAGTTAAGTGGGAACCACGGTTACACTGACCCCAAAGCTGCTGATGCTGCAGCTTTACCAAGACACACAGAGACTCTTGGAGGGGCGTCACTTCTCTCTGGGCAGAAAATACAGCTAGGTTTCCCTCCCCAGAAGGCAGCAATCCCAGGCACACAAGGAATGGAATGGATGGTAGGTGAGCAGAGGGGAAGAGGAACCAAATGGGACCATGCTCCGCTCCCCTTCATCATGGCCCCACAAGACCCCTGTGCTTTCCACTGCGGCACTGGGGTGTCTACTAGAGCCCCTCCACTCCAAGCTGAACAAAGGGTGCTCATAGCACTCCTCACCCCGACTGTAGGGCTCCTCCTCGGGCACAGGCACTGCAATGGAGGGGGCCAGGTGTCTACGCCACTCCCAGCCGGCAGCAGCCCCGCAGTCAGGGCGGTGCTGCAGCAGCCCCACCCTATCCTCCACCCCAGCACTTGCAAACAGACACACAGACAAAGGCTGCAGGACAGGCAGACACACACAGAAGAGAGAAGACAGGATGGAGACATGCTCTAGCACCAGCAGCCACTATGTCATGCTGGAGAGTGGATGACCCCAGCCAGGCTACGGGTTAGTGTAGGATGGAGGAATGAGGCAGTTGTGCATTTTAAGACATGCACCATGCACCTGGACCTTTCTACTGCATTTACAAACATCAGAAACCAGCCCTAGGAGTAAGTGAATTTCAAAACTACACACTAATTACTCAGAGGAACGCATGCTGTGCACAAAGCATATCTCACAACTCACACTATACCCATATGTGTTATACACCTGACTGACTGTACTAAAAACCTCTGAAGTGTCCTGACATAGTTGTATGCCTCAAAGTCATCACATTTAGTACTTAAAAGTGTAAAATTTTAAAAGTTCTTTAACTAAAACCAGCTTACATTTTGGCCAGTAGTGGCTTTATTTTTCATCATATCTGCTTCAAAATTCCCCACTTTCTTCTCTTTCCTATAAATAAGCCACATTTAAACAACAAAAAAACCCCTTCCCCACACAGCTAGCTACCTTTTTTTTTCTGATAAAGGCCACAAAGTGCTGCTCACAGCAGTCTCTGTTAGTACTATATTTTATGTTGTTGCATCACCTTTCTGTGGGTGAACTAGCTCCCACCTCAGTGCTTGCTAATGCTTTGGAATGACAAGTTTATTCCCATCCCTGTAGCCTTGCAGAAAATCACATTAGCAGGACTACAGCAGCTACTGACAAGTACAGGGAGAGGCAGTTGGAGTCGTTTTTGCAAGACAAAGAAAAATAACACTACCCAATGAAAACGACTGGCCTACCAGCTCATCTGCACAAGCCCAGTGGAGAGACTTGGGACCTCCAGCAGGTTGAGGAGTCCTCTCATCACGAATACAGCTATGAAAAACTAAACATCCAGTGCTAGAGAAAAAATGTTTAAGTCCATTCTCAGTGTTTGACAACTGGCAGTTTGATGGAACACTGATTCATGTGGTACCTTAAGCAGCTGCAGCTATTCCACTGGATTTCCTACCAGCTTCAAGTGCAAGTCCATACTTTGTGTCCCTGGTCTTTCTATAGGCAATTTTAACTTACAGGATTTTCCCCAGAGCCTCCAAAACTTTCACTCTTAAATCCAAAACACTAAGTCAGAAAGCAAGGCTTTAACACAGGCAGCATAACAGATCTCTTTGTGGGACACCAAAACCAGATGGCTCAGGACCGCTACCCTAACTGCCATTACCCAAGCCTTGGAAACTATTTTGATCCAAAACAATCCCATTTATAAGAGCTCTAAGGTTCTTCCTGGCAAGCAACAGTAAGTTTTAAGTTTCTTTCTATAGTACATCATGTCAAAACAACCTCTGTGTCTTTAGGAAAAGCACCTCTGCTTTCTCCAGTAACTGGCAGCAAGTGTCCTGTAGTGTCACGGCATGGTTTTCTTTTGCCTGGGAAGGGACTGCTGTAGGAGAAACCCATTCAGGCTCAGTCACCCGCCAAAGGGAAGAAAAAATAGCAATGAATGTCAATATTAGCAGCTTCTGTATGTATCACAGTCCTGCAAAAGAAAGATTGCCCCTGTTTAAGACTGGTGCCAGCGCTGAGGCTGGCTGGGACCAAAGGTATGCTGTGTGCACAAAGACCACACAAGGAACTCAGTTTAAGAGAACTGTATTCACAGCTTCTTTCAGGGAACAAAAGGTGCCCGAACCACTGACAGTTTAGCTGCTTCTCTTCTGTAGTGGAATCCAACCCCCAGATTCAGGGCTTTATGCAATATTAAAAGAGGCAGGTGTGGAAAGATAACCTGACAATCCACTTCTGCCAAGTAGGAAGCTCTGCAGAGCACTGCAATAGGAAGTGCTAAGCACAGCATTGTGCCCAAGCTTCCCATTTTTCCCTAGTACTTAAGAGCCAGAAGCAAGGTTGCAGGGAATCATCCCGATCTATTTGCAGTGCAGAACCTTTGGGCTTCTTCACCACAAAAACGTCTACAAAATTCTGTCACAGATTTGAGGGGGCTCAGAGTTTGCAAAAGGCAAGTTACAGGGGGTGAGCCCACAGTTCAGGGCATGAAAGACCAGGAATCAACTCCCTCCAAAAACCAAGAAGGTTCAAAACTTGAACTC
This sequence comes from Picathartes gymnocephalus, assembly GCA_013390045.1. Classification (NCBI taxonomy): domain Eukaryota; kingdom Metazoa; phylum Chordata; class Aves; order Passeriformes; family Picathartidae; genus Picathartes; species Picathartes gymnocephalus. The sequence goes on along the minus strand of WEKY01057066.1, from coordinate 124,592 downwards.
CCCCTTCTCTGCAGGGTGCCCTCACACCAGCCCATGAATTACTGAAGACAAGAGCTGAATGAGCAGAAGCACTTGCCACCTCTTCAGCTGGAACTGGGACAACGTAAAGAAGGGAAGGTTGATACAGTCAGAAGCTGAACACAGGGAAGGAAGACGTGCAGAAGCGAAGGCTCTCCTTCCAGCTGTAGGTTTCTCTATCCAGGGGCTCCTCAAAAGCAAAATACATCAACAAGAGTGAAGGTGAAATCCCAGGACTTCTCTGTACTGCTGCAAACAAGGCTGAAAATCCCTTCTTTATAGGCTGTGAACAGATTGTAGGAAGAAAACAAGAGGCCTTGCCTCTGCTCCTTAAAACTGCAGGAACTGACAGCAGTAAAAATGCTTAATACATGCTATTGTGATGGTCCAAAATCACCAGGAATGCAAAGCCTAGTACTGTTTGGGGCTGTTACATCTATGGCTATTTTACAGGTTTTTTATCAGTTTGAATAAAGATATTTTCAGAACTAATGCAGATAATTTCATTAACAGGATAATGATGTCTTCTAAGAAGGCTATGCTTTTATTTCAGCAACAAGAAAAATCCGTTGTTATTATAGTCCCTTCTAATCTTTTCCATCTCAAAGCATCAGAAAAATCCCTAATGCATTTTAAAGTCCAAGACTAAAATCACTTCTCACAAAGGCTAATTCTGCTTTACCTTCCTCCTAAATTTTAAGAATGCCTTTCAAGAAGTAATTTTCACCGTCAATAGATCCATTTTCACACAACACTTGATTCTTTTCAGTTTGCAAAACATTCTTATTTGGTATATAAAGGCTAACCTGCCTATTTCGAAGTGGAAGACAGTGCATCAGAGGCACCCTTCTATCCTGTAATGTGTAATATTTTTTAACATGAAGATGTTGTTGGCTATCATCAAATGGCACAGAGCACAAAAGAAATGCCAAGAAATTAGAATATTACGTCAGTCCTGCATGACCAGGTACAACTGATAAAAGGATTAGAGGATCCTATGGAGAATTTAATTTCCTGAACAAAATTATGTTATTATAGTTGAAATAAATATAATAGTTTCAACAATGCAAATCAGTTTTCTTACCTTCTGCAGCGGTAAAAAGGGACAGGTTCATTTGAACGTTTTCTAGCAGCCAAATCAAGGAAACCTACATCAAACCCACTCCTTTCTCTGATGAAATAAACTTGACCCACAAACCTCTCTGTCTTTTCTACCTTTTTTTTCCTTTTAATTTGTGTTTGCTGCATGGCTGGCCACATCCACCTTTGTCAGTCTACGACAGTGATTTCCTTCCTACACCGACTGAAGAAGTCTCTTGGATTCAAAGCAACGCGACACACACTGACAAGTGCATTAGGAAAAGCTTCTAGGAGAAGGAAAAAAAAGGTCTGAGGCAGATACACCAAGTGCTCACCTTTTTTGTTCAATAAATTAATAAACTGTTACTAAGCAGAAAGACAGACAATGCAAAGATGCATGAGGATGGATAGCCAGATGGTATAGGGAACAGGAGGTTTAAACACATACAGTAAAACTGGGTCAAACCCTACTGAGGCAAACTCTTTTGAATGGGAACTTTGTATGAATAAAACTGACGGGTCTGGCTCTCTCAGGTCAGCAAAAACTGAACTGACTCACAAAAAATAAGGACCATATTCTCTAATACAGGGCAGAGCTCAAGATTTTTACTACCATTTTTACTACACTGAACTGACAATACTGATATTTTGGTTAAAAGCAACATAATATATATTTCTGGTGAAATTATTTCCAAGTTCCTTCTGTTGCTTCAAACAACTTTACTGTGAGTTCCTGTTTGAGAGCCAGACATAAACAAGAAGCTTCCAGCACAGTGCATTACAGACTCAGGTTATCACTTCTGTCCATACCTCCCTTACAAACCAGCCATCTGCTCTTAAAAATGAAGCACTGAATCAAAATCTTCCATGTCATGAAACAGTCTCCCTTGACTAATGTTAAAGAAAATTATTTGAAAGTTATTAAAAAACTCTGACATTGTGTAAATCATCGAAACATCTCCCAAACACTGTCCTTTCGGTCCTTGTAACCACCTCTGAAGGGTCATTGCTATTATATTAACTCAATTCTACATGCAAGGAAAGAGAAAACCAACAACATTAAGTGACTTGCTGAGTCATCTGCACAGCTGAGAACTGCAGTCTGGCAGTAGATAATAACCTTGAGTTGTAGAGTGTTTTGCCACCTTCCTGTGTTAGTACAACTAGCAAAATGCTTTCCATTTGCTTAGGGGCCAATCTACAACCTCCTGTCAATTAATCAATACAAGTACTTTACAGAATCCTACAACACATGCAAATATACAGGTGATATAAGCAGCACACAAAGCCAAACTTAAACCTGAGGCTAACGGAAGAACCTTGACATTGACGTGAAGCAGAAGAACAAGCCCTTTACCGTGATATGGAAAATCAAAAGCATACCCAGGACTAGCCAAGTGAACCATATATTAAAAAATAGTGATAAAGCCCTGGTAACAATTCTAAAAGTCTTTGCTAATGCCTTATCAGTTCTCTTTTCAGTTAATAGTTCTGATTGCCATTACCTCTGTGTGATGAGTCTAGGAACTGCTGTATTATTTTTTAAACACACAACAGGCAGATTTTTTTTTTAAACAACAAGTTATTCAAGTTCTTTATAACTGTTACTAACCACGCCCAGTGGGCCCTTCCAGTAGAGTGGACTGACAAATGTTAACACAGCCTGTAATTTCATTGTGTCACAAATGACTGCGTGATGGAACATGCCTAATGCAGTGTCCTCATAAACTGACTCAGGGTATGCTAGCATGTGAAATAGCAAACATCCACTTGCAAAATTCATAGAAGCTCTGTGTTAAAATACCAACAAAGTTTGTTCAGCAGATGATAGGAAATTATTTTCATGCACTGATGTAACAAAAAGAAAGAGAAAATGCTAAAAGAAAACCCAAGCAGGAAGTAAGTGGACACATAAAAATGTTACTGACTTGACAGAGTTCAACTGACAGTCCCCCTGGAGATTCTGAACCCAAATCCTTCCCTCTTCTCCCCACGATACAGCTCAATTTTAACACACTGCTGTCCCCCCACACTGACGGCCTTGAGGCAGCAGTCGTTTTCTGCTGAACAAAGCACTCACGCACACGCCTACACTGCAGCAGCCTCTCTGGGATTGAGGCCTCTGCTTAACATTAAGCCAACATCTCTTTGCTGGAGGAGATTTCAGCAGGAGGAAAATGCAGTCATCATGGGCTACTGAAACTGAACACTTGTGCAGAACAGAATAGAAATTCTCTTTGTAAGACTATGTGACTGCTGCACTTTGTGTACAGAACCCCCAATACGTGCAGCCACTGAAGCATGAATTACAGGTTGAGGGCCCAAGAAATGATGCAGCTCTGAATCTCTTTGCTTTCATGCATTTAAGATTCCAAATCAAAAGGCAATGGTAATCTTAAAAATGCAGCCGAGCACATCTCAAGAAACAAAAGATGACCCATACTTAATTGTAGTTTTGGTGACCACACTGGGACAGCAGACACCTTGGCTCATATTGCATACAACAGACAAAAAAGTAAGCAACACTCTTTGTCTTTAGCAATGATGTACTCAGCATATCCCTCAGCTACCTCTGTGCATGTGTCTACCTCATCCATGCACTGCAGTTGGTTTGCAGAGGGGCAGTTTTTGTGGGGAAAGCCTTATTTTTTCACATAAGAAGGATCTCCACTGCAGAAAGTATCTCCATTTTCTGATTCCTCCATCCTTTAGGTTCATGTCTCATCCCTCTGCTGACAGCTCTGCACTGCAATGTCCAGGAGACCCTTACCTTCCTCCAGAACTCCAGTCTGCTCGGAAGCTGGTGATGGAGGTGGGGAAGGAGGCAGGTTGGCTGACTCTTCAACTGCTAGAAATCAAAGAGTGAAAATGAGATACAGCCATTAATTCCAGGAAGTCCAATCCATGATACAAGCTGCGGTCAGCCTGTTCTGCCCAGCTGAGGAAGTATCTGATGAGGACTCATGCCTGTGGGATTTTTAGACAGACCCTTGCAGAATACATGGACTTTTGAAATTATAATAAAAGGTTTTGTTCTTCTGTTCTTGATTTGTTCTCTAATGGTATAAATTATTTACAAAATTCTGGTCATAGAGCACAATATAAAAAATACGAGATACTCTTTTAAATCAGTATTGCCTCTTAAAAAGCATTCAGTTACCCAAAGCAACAACAAAAAAGCACCTGAGCACAGAGGTATTAAAAATTCACACAAACTGTCAGAAACTGGCATCCAATCTCTTCAATCCGCTTTGAGTATATGAACAAACTCCATTCTGCAAACTTCTTTTCTTCTGCTGAATTCAAAGGTTCATCGCAGAACACATGCAAATATTGCCTCAATGCAGAAGATACCAGCACAGGCAACTTACATCAGCTGTGACATAACAGTGATTCAGCTGAGCAAGGCACAGTGAAAATTTAGGTGCACTTGGACTGGGATTTACATTCATTCCCAGTCACGAGACCAGATGCTGAAAACAAATGGTTTTTTTTTCAACTACTTCAATTCAAGTATGATGAAATCCTAAACAAGCTTCTTAAATGAACTCAGCATTACCTCTGCATTTGATCTCATACCAACCCCTCTGAGAATTTTTTTTTCTTTAAAAACAGATCCACTTCTGGGGCTTAACCAGTGTTTTTAAAAAACCCCAAACAAATCCGTTTTAACAGATCTGTCTTATCAATGGCACCTTTCAACAGGCAGATCTGAGTTCACAGTTCAGGGCTTCATTCCAAGCACAGACAGGCCACTTTCAAAGCCTCAACAGAATTTTCCAGGCTTCCTCCTATTTCAGTGTGACTTGTCCTTAAGATGTGCTGTCCAGGGACAGAGTATTTATAAACTCATCACAATGCATCTGACCACAGGAACTGTAACACCAACAGCTGTTAACTGAAGACATCCTTCTCACAATGTTTTTTAAATTACTTATCTGATTAGAAGGAATTGAATATCTATTTTGCCTCTCCCAGGCCTGAGTGAAGTGATTTGGAGAATTGGGGGTCTTCCATGTAAACCGAGTCTCTGCAAAGGGAATTACCAAGCAACATCTCCCTGCTGCAGTTCTAAGTTAGTCCAATGAAGCAAAAAAAAGTGGGAACCAAATTTTCAACAACTATTCTAAATTACTCACTGACTTTAATTCATTCCTAGGCAAGGGCCGAGCCCTGCACCAAAGCAGGCAGATTGCCTGTGGGGAAAACATCGCGGGGCATTGTTTTGATTTCATCACAATGAACATGCACTCAGCAGAATCTACCCTAGGACAGGCTTGCAAGACTGCCTTACCTCAAGATGGAGCATGTCCCTTCTCTGGCCTTTGGTGTACATGTTTTGAGCTACTGCAGAAGTTTTCTGGCAAGGAGGAAGCACTTCAGGTACAAATGGCTGTATACCTACCTTCTTTTATAGACAGACAGATAGATAGATACACACACACCCCTATATTTCAGAGAGATATTTCACAAAGGAGGCAACAGGAGGATGGAGACACAGCGTGGACCAGTGGCACTGTTACCCTTTCGAGTACAGACCGCTGGCATTTGCTTTCACCACGTGACTCCTTCCACAATCTGCCCTCACTCTGCCTGGTGCTCCCCACCTGCTGAGAGCATTCCTTTCTGCTTCCTGTGGAGGTGCTCCCCCTCCATCTATTTGAGCAGCTGCCACCCGACCAGCAAAGCCTCACTTTCTTTTTCTACGTCACTCTATCTTTGCCTCTTCAGACATTAATCCTGCATGTTGTACCTGGCTGAACACAGTCAGGCCCAACCAACATGATGACAAAACCCTACCACCAAACCCACTCGTGGCTGAGCTACTCCAGAGGCAGAAACAAGTGGAGAACTGCTGTTAGAGCCAACAGAGAAGGAGACAGTCACAGGGCCACGAGGAACTGGGAATACAAGGATCCTGCCACAAGCCTGTGGTTCCAGCATTTATCCAGTGGTGGCCACGGTTTACCCACAACCATCACCAATGTGCATCCACAGTTGGAACAGCATGTTTTTAATATACATACAGACATTTGCAGACACAAGGATACCTGGAACATTCTTTGTCCCATTTTACCTAAAGGCAGTGATCCAGGCTGATCTTTGTGCTGGGCTTCTTTTTCCTGTTCACCTTTCAGGACCGCTACAGCTTCAGCTGTTACTACTTGTACTATCCTTGCAGACACTTCTTCTGTGGCAGTAGCAAAGTCAGAAAAAAAGAAAGAAAAGCATGCTAATCAGAATGTTGTTTTAAAATCAGAAAGATTAGCTTAAACAATAAAATAACAGAGGCTGACTTAATCCATTTTAAAAAGGTAATCCTTTTTTTCCTGAAATGTAAGGAAATCATTAGTAATAACAGAGAAGGGCCAGATATTCCAAAGATTTCAGTGGAAAATGCCAAGTATTTATGAAAATCAGGAGCTTGCTCTAAGCAAGATGCACAAAGCATCATTATTTCATGTTCTTTCTATTAGGGACAATGTGCAGCAACTGCAATACTTTAAGACAATCATCTATTAAATGTCTGGAAAAATTTCTGTAGGTAGTTTTGCAAACAGGGGTAGAATGGGCAGCTGAGTAATGTAATTTCCTGACATTTAATATGTGAAGTTAGCTGCATTGCAACATGCCCTTTGAATGCTAATTCCTCCTCAGCAGCACGCAGTATGCACTAAAGGCACTTCCCAGACAGCCATCTACGCTGATGAGGGACTTTAAGGGCCAAATAACATTCCTGCATGATTAAAATCAATACTTCATCTTCCTCATCCCTTTTAAGACCCGCCACACAAAGCTTTATTTAAACAGTAGGTCTGAGTACCATGCAGAGGGATTGCAGAGGATAACACTTTTCTGGTGGAATGGGCTCCTTGCTGCTGCGGCTCGACATGCTCTGTGCAGGGAGCCTGGCAGAGCTGGGTGCCACAGAACCCACGCTCTGCTCTTCCTCACTGGCCTCAAGGTGTAGCACACCTGAGAAGGGTTGAGGAACTGGCTGCTCTGCTGAGCACAGAGTAGTAGTAGGACCACTCAAGGAGTGAATTCTTCCAAACGTAGGAACTGCGTCTTAGTAACTGTGTGAAGTTCAGGTACCTTTGATGTAACAAATCAAGATCTTAAGGGCTGGTCCAGCAGAGTTCAGAGAACAAAGGGGTTGTGGTTCTTATCTGTATATGAGTCTGCTCTCCCTTAGTCATTAATCAGTGTATTTCTCTCTTTCAGCCAAACTCAGTGGAAATAAAGCCCTTCCTTTTCCAGCTATATCCAAGGGCTCTCTGAGAACTGTTTCCAACACAGATGGAGCTGACCCCCAGAGAAGGCCACGAGCTGGACAGTCACAGCCCAGCAGCTGCACAGCTGGGCACACCTGGGAACAGAGCAGAACTTCACTGCTTCTCCAGCCCTCGTGTGCAGACAGAGGTTTGTAAGGGCAGATGTCAATACACCCTGCTCCTGCCAGAACCCCCATTAACCCCCACCCTGAGGGCAGGAATAAAAGCTGTGCTCACCCATTACTGCATCCTTCAGGCAAAAACTGGCTGGGAAGGGCAGTTTGACTGGTTTAAATCAATGCCCTACATGTAACTGTACAGCAACCACGCTGACAAGGGACTGTCCATTAGATTAATAATGATTTATTTTCACAGTTACTCTTATAGAATTCCCTTGTACTTTTAATGTGAAGCTACTCCTCTTCATTTACCTTTAGAAAAGCCAATTGTTTTCCCCGAAAAACACAGATGTGAATTACCACAGCAATGTTTGTCTAAAATGAAAATGCTGGGTTAATCTTTCTTTTACACAGACTATTTAATGAGATATTTAAAATCCCGACTAACTGGCAAAGAACATTCCTAATTGTTGGTGTTTATACCTTACAATTCACTGCACTCCTGGCTAGTCACCTGGAGGGCAGTGACTGCAACAGTTCCATTGGCTGCTGCCAACAGCAAAAGTAGATGGATGAATACACCAGAACAACTACCAAGCAATGAAAAAAAAACAAGCTGATTTGAAAAACATGAGTTTGAAAAAACATTTGAAATACATGAATACAAACCTGAAGATAAATTCCAATTAGAAATCTAAATATGCTGCTTTCCTACTGTCAGGGGTGAGAAGTTCTGGCAGCCTTCCACATTGGAGGAAACAAAACAACTGCCTTTTGAGATAAAGCTCAAATACATTTATGAAATGGACTACGTATGATATAGGTGCCTGTAGGAGGAGGAGACTACGAACAGCAGCTACAGTTATGTTCTTTTATTCAACAACACATCCCTAGTATGAGACAAGACTCCCCTTTGTGGTTAAGTAGATCAAATCAAGCACCATAACCCCACCAGCCAAGTCACCCATGTGGTCAGTGCTGTGGATCAAAGAACAGGGATATCGATGTAAAGCCCAGCAATCTTCCCAGCTGCCTCTCAGGGGCCTGCACATCATTCTGGGGCTTTGCACTTCATTTTGGGCCGCATCCCCACCTGCTGGATGCTGGGGGTGCTTCTTTGCACCTCTTGGTTCCTTCCTCTCGTAGGAAACACAGAGCAGACACTTCCCAGACTCTCCCAGACTCTCCCATGGTGCTGCTGCTGCAGACCAGTGGACTGGACACGAATCTGAAATCCTGACAGGTCCTGGTGGCTCCCTGTGCCGTGAGGCACAGGCAGCCTGCAAAGCACAAGCCATTCTGGGCAATCCTGGCAGAACACGCCTGCAGCTTGGCCCGTCCTCCTGCAGACACTCGGGGCCCTTCCCACACTGTGGCACGCTGCAGCACCTTCCATGGGCTGGAGACAAACTGCTCTTCCACAAAGCATCCTTTAATATCTGGTGTATCCCTGCTCAAATTCTGCTCTTTCAGAGCAGGACAGAGCATCCCCCTGACAGCTCTGGTAGCACGGGGGACAGCACACAGCACAGAGCTGCACTGAGCGCCACGAATACAGAAGATCCTGCACCAATTCCTGCCACCACTTCATGCTGGGAGGATGTGACACATGGTCCTCCTCCTGTCAAAATTTCCACCAAGCCACTAATCACAACACCATGGACAAAAGCAACATCATCAAGACCATCCTATTAGCTCAGATGAACAAATCAAGACTCAGTGAGGAGGACTGTTAAAAGAACTAATTTTTGAAGCTTATGTTCGCATGAAAATGTTCATGAAAGGCTCCAATTAATTTTCTGATATAGAATATGCAAACGTATTACCAGGTTTAGTACCCTGGAGCATACCCAAAGGAAATCCCTTTGGTCAACTGCTTTCCATCAGCCAAGCTACTCCAACCCTCTTCCCAGCAGGGTTAAGACAAATCATTAAAAACTGCCTCCTTTGTAACAGAATTTATATGTGTTCCCATCCAGCCTGGTTCCCTAGTACAAATGGGCTCTACAAGCCTGGAAGCCAGGTCTCACCCTCTCAGCTCTCTTCCTGATTTAATTTGCTTGGGACAAAGATAATGTTCCACAGGGAGATATGACAGAGGGTGAAAGGTTGTCTCCTGATAAATAGAAAATTCTATTTCAGGCTACGCAAAATAAGTAAATAAAAATACAAATGGCCTTTGGGCTTGCATTTTTTTGTTCAGTTTGTTTTGTCTGGCAGTGTTCTTTAATCAAGAAAGGCTTACTTCTGAACACTCTGCTGATGGATATTTTGGGTGACATGGGAGTTCATCAGAAAAGCAGTGCTTTTGCCAGACATGACTGCTGCAAAAGGACAGACTTTTCTGTACTAATGGACACTATAAATAGAAGAGCCAGTCAAAGAGTAAGTCAAATCCTCACAGGGCTGCTATTGAGACTTTTCATAGTTTTCTTATGGTTCAGTTAAAGTTCAAGGCTGCCTAATGATAAAGAACAAACAAACAAAAATCCAAACCAAACCAAACCAAAAAGGAAAATTAGGCAGCTTGGATGCTGGGCTATGTATTCATTAGACATGGTTTTGCTTGTAGACATTTATTTTCCCTCTCTTTAAACAGGCAGACTCTCTCTGACTCTATTTCATGCCACAGAAACAGCACTAACATACGACAAGTTACAACAAATAGATTTATTTCTTAAAGGCAATAAGGAGCATGGCTTTACATTATACTCCAGTAGAACAAAGAACAGCAACATGCCTTTTGTTTGCATTTTGTAGAGAGTAAAATGCTGCTCCTTTTTACCAAGATGTCAGCTGTTCATGATACAGGACAGAAACGGAGCTTCACAGCTGGATTTCAGGGAATACAGTACCTCAAAGTACAGTTATGTCCATAACAGAGAGAAAACATAGTGAACACCCTCAGCAGGAACTCTCCAAAGACCTGACAGGGAGCAGGCTGAGGTGAGAGGCCAGGGGCTGACACACCAGGACAGCAGTTCTGCTGCTGCCCCACCAAGGTCACTTCAGACCGTGCTCCAGCAGGGCTGGCAGGTCGGCTCTGCCCAGATGCTGCCGGCGCCACGGCTGATCTGTGGCAGGAGCAGAGGACTCTGCCCTGCTGAGAGGACAGAGCCCTGTCTGGGGCACTACATGAATTTAAACCAAAGTGAAAACTCAAACGAATTAAGCACTCTGTGCTCCTGGTTTTGGAAGTCAGCCCAATTCCTACACAAACTCCAGCACACCAAATTAGGAGATCTACAATCTTCCTGTCCCAGGGATGACTTGGGGACACAAACCCTTTCGGAAGCACGAAGATGCACAGTGGGTGCTGAACCAGCTGCTGATGGGGAGCCACAGCCCCCCGTCCTGGCCGGGTTTGGGAGGCCTGCTGCCTCCCAAGGCTGCTGTGCTCCTCACAAGCACACCCAAGGGCACAAGAGCTTCCCAATCCCCGCTGCAGCCGCTCCTGCACTGAGAACAATGCCGAGGCAAGCGTGAGACACTCCCTCCAGATACCCGAGGCCCCCTTCCCTGACAGAGACTCTGATGGGGCTGTTAGATGAGGATACATGCCAAAGACTGGCTGCAGCATGATCCAGTATCTGAGATCAGATCCTGTACAAGGCCAAGATGTAATTTCAAAGTTCTCCTTAATTCTTTATTGACCCTGCTGCATTTGTCAATGGACTGCAGATGTCTCCACTGGCACATTACCTACAGTACTTTCATTTCCCATGACAGCTTTCCATTCCATGAACATTTATAATAGACATGTTTACCAGCCCCAGAGACAGATATACAGATGGTGGCAAGAGTCTTTTAAAATAGGTGTCTGAGCTTTCAGGTCCTGACATACTTATTTCCACAAAATAGTTTAAAAAATTTTATCTGTGAGACATCTCCACAGTGATGTGTGATGTCTGTTCTTTACATGCCCTTTTAATGGTTGTATTTCAGCCTCTAGCACTTTTTCCTCCTTCTCTTCCAACCTACCAGAACCTCAGGCTGAATTCATGGAGAAGCTGGGTTTGCTGTGAACGCCAGGTGAAACTGTTCAGCTGTTTGTTTCTGACAGCCCTCATCCAGCAGCGCCTTTTATCTTCTCTCCCTCCCCCATCCCTCTGTGCAACGCTGTATGATTATTCTCAGGACTGGTTTTCATAGGAGACACTGCCTACGGACAGGGCTCACAGCCTCTCCCTGTCTCACAGGTATGTGACTGGCACTGATGGCAGGAACCTGTGGGCAGCAAACCGGGAGCTGCTACAACTCGCCCTGAGAACAGCCTGCTCGTCACCTCACGGAACAGGGCCAGTGATTCCTCAGGCCACAGCTGCTCCAGTCATACCAGTTTGTCCCCTCAGCTCTTCTCCTTTCCTGCCTGTAGTTATATGTGTTTCATTACTGCCATTCAGCCAGATCACTCAGCCCACTCATCTGATGCTTCTTCGCACCTTGGGAACCCATTTCACAGCAACAGGGACAGCCCCTCCTAATATGAAAATGCATATCACGTCCCTACAATTTCATCAGTAGAGTCGTCCCTGACTGGAGCAGCATCACCCCTTCCTCCTTCTGGCAACAGCTCTACCCAGTGCCACCAGGGTGGCAGCAAGACCTTGAGTTTGCTGTGGCCACAGAAGGTGCCACTTGGTCTCTATAAAGCACAACTTGTTTCAGGCATAAACAAAGGTTAACATGCTTGAGCAGCATGGCACAAGATATGCTTCAGGAGAAAACCAGAGAAAAGGGATGACAGGAAGGAGGGACAGAAAGGAGGAGACTGCAAATTATGTGAAAACTTCACACACATTCATAGGGTCATCTGTCAAACACCTACCAAGAAAAAACAGTGAGCTCAGTTAAAGGTAATTAACGTTCCTGGAGCACTGAGGCTAAAGAAGGGATTAAAGAAAGTTGCAATGAGACGGAAAGGATAAAATAATATGTTCCATTAATTTTGCTACAATTTAGGGAAAGAACACAGGCAGAGAACAGCAAAAGGATTAGCTGCATGTATACTTGTAGAATTGTGAAAACAAAGCAATTTCAGTCAAGATGTGCCTGTCAAAACCCTCAGTGGGATTCAGAGCAGTTTCCAAGGTAACCAGCACTAATTGTTGGCACAGAGGAACCGAGTCAACAACAAAAGCACAAAGCAACCTGCACTGCCTTGTGAGGCAAAACAGCCGACATATGCCTGCAGAAAGAAAAGATACAAAATGGGTATTTGCTATCTTTGACGATTTGAAAAGCAAACAGGACCTATGGATTTTTTCCCCCCGGGTACTGCAATTGCGAGTGGAGCCGGGCTATAAACCAAATAGCTATTCGATTTGTTTAGAGGCATTAGCCAGCCCCTAAGGACAGGTCCTGAATTCATGCACAGCTCTCCTGGAAGCTGGTGGATGACTTGTTTCAGTCAAGACTACTGAGTACTGAAATGTTGCGTGGAAAAAAGACACAGGCATCACCCAGTGACATCTGGGGTGGAAAAACCAAAGATACATCTTGGACCTGATCACTGGGATCACGACAGCTCTAAATACTGCCTTTTTGCATGCAGATTAAAAGACAAATGCACAGCAGCAATCGAAGTAGCATGAATAAGTTGTACAAACCCAAAAAAAATGCCAACAGATTAGTGTTTGAGATTGAAGAAAAAAACCGTAACATAGCTTTACAGAATTCAAATACTGGCTTTCAAACGGCTTTTGTGAGTGTAAATATTTTGCTCTAAGTAAGTCCTTGATCTGGATGTTGGCAAAATTAATAATAATTGGCAGGAGGTAAAAAGGCAAGTAATAGGAACATCAGCTTTTAAATTAAATGCAGCCACAACACAACTGACAAGTATCATTTCTCTAATAAACTTGTTGTCTTTAAACTACTGCAGCATCCACGAGGATAATTTAATCACCAGAATTCACCAGCTAACCAAGAGAACACAGGCCAGAAAAGGTCTGTGTTTTGGGAGAGAAAGAACTTTGATGGTTTAATGCACTGGATTCCCGAAGTATGAACATTCAGATTACCGTTGGGAAAAGGTGTATTGCAGTCACTGTGTGAGAAGGGCATGAACAGGTGAGCTACAGCTGAGTACCTGGCACAGCAGCTTCATACCCATTACACCTCTGTGTTTTGGGGTATTCAACAGGCCCTCCTATGTTGTCCTTAAACTCTAGATTGTAAATCTGTATGGGAACCAACACCTGTGCCCTAAGCTAGAGAGACTGTGGTTCACTCAAAACTACTTCCAGCTGAGTCACAGTAACACGCAGACGACAGGAGGAGGAGCATCAACATAAAAGTCAAGGACCTCCAGCTCAAGGGGAGAGAGTTGGGAGAAGCAACCACAAGCTGTGGAGGAAGCACCTTGGAAGATTTGTCCATCTCCAACCAAAGATTCAAGGCACTGTTGCTCTGTGAGTGTGCCGTGGCAAATAACAGCTACAACAAGCTCACTCTCAAGCCTTGTGCCTTTGGAGTTAAAATGGAGTCTGGGTTGCTCTGTTTGAGAGACAACAGCGACGAATCTGAACTACCACTACCCAGCTCCTTAACACTTTCCAACTTGATAGCTTGGAGGTCTTCTCCAACCTTAGTGATTCTACGATTCTTGTGCTATCTGCTTTATATTGGAGTAAATCTGGTGCCCAGCTGGAGTCCTGGCTGCAGCTGAGCAGTGCTGGCCTGACTGTGCTCTGGTACAAACACGGGGCTGGAGGGTGGCTTTCCTGGGCGTCCTCAGCTGCTCTGCAGCACTCAAGGAAGCAGCAGGGAAGCTCAGGCTGCCTGTCCTTGGATTGCTTCCACATGTTCTGTGTGTGTTTCAGTTCCCCTGCTCTGACTGAATTTTCCTGATCACTTTCCTCAGTGAGAGAGTTGGACATACAGTCCAAATCTCCAAGGCAAAATCAAAAGTGCCTCACGCTAGGAGCCAAGAGCCATTCTGAAAGCTCCATTGGGCCCCCTCCTCCAGCTCCCTAACACATTTATCAGGCAGAGGCCTCTGCCACGCTGTCTAGCACTAAGGGACCTGTCCCCTCCTCGGCCCCCCTTGAAATATGTAAGTCTGTTAAAAAAAGGAGTCATACCAATGTCAGCATAATAATGCAACACTTTAAAAATGAGCCCTCATTACTGCAGTACTTGTTTCCTGTGCATCCCCTGAGTCCATCTTCTTAAGTCTACTGCCTGGAACAAAATATTTACTGTCAGCATTTCCCAGCCAAATCAGAGGTGGGAAAAGCTACCAGTTCTGCTTTGCCTGATGCATGGGCAATGCAATTTAGAGCTAACATACAATATCGAAGCTGCCAGCACAAGACCCTCAGCCAGGGCAATGCAGTGATGTCCCACTGCCTTTCCTGGGACTTGGTATCAGCTCAGAACAACATCCGCACATACAAAGCAGCTACACCTACCTTTCCTCAAAAGTATTCATTCCCTAGGACTCAAACAGAAGAAACCACTGTGGTTTCAAAACAAAGAACCAGATATTTAATCCTTTGAATGTGAGTAAATACACATAATGGGTGACTCACTTTTAAGTCAATATTAGTTTTGGACTTCAGTACAAGTTAACATTTTAAACAAACCGACTTTTAAGAACCTCTACAGAAGTCAATGAAGCATCAGCCGCCTACAGAAGGAGGTGATGCATCCCTTAAGGTTCATTTTTAGCACCTTTAGGGATGATTTTAAACACTTTTTACAGTGCTTTCTCTGATTTTTTTTAAAAAAGATTCACAGTACGCTATAGAAACTTTGCTGGATTTTAGTTTAAAATTAACATTAATCTGTGCACATATTGTGTGGGATTCAGTCATGCCTGGTCAGGAGGACCGAAGATCAACCTGTCAATGCCAACAGAATGCTGGGTTAACCCATCAGGGGATATTTAACACATAAAATGCAGCAATGCCATGCCCTGCTCACCTGAGTGCTCACGCTGTTGGTCCAGCCCAGCTCTGCACTGCCGTGGCAGCAGCTGTGTGGCTGATCTCTTCCAAGCCCTGCTTCCCAGTCCCGCCTCCAAGTGTACCAAGGCAGCTGTGTTTCTCCTGTCAGCCGAGGAATGGTGCTGCATCCTTCCACAGGAGCATGTGCAAGAGTCCCCACAGACAGGCAGGATGAACCCATGTCGTGTACAGACTAACCCAGTCCCACAGAGCCTGTGCTGTGGATGGACTTTCAAAGCAGTTCTCAGCCAAGGTCAGCAGCTCTCCTATGTCTCCCCCTCTTTTCTGGCACTGCCTCAGCTGAAGGGAGCCTTGCCTCTCACCAGAGCTCATCCCTGAATGCTCACACAGCCTGCTCCCATCCACTGCCTGCCCACTCTGGGAGACACCTCTGTGTGTGCAATGTGATTAGGAAAGAGAAACGTGCACCTACTCTTGAAAAAGAAAAACGTGAGAGATGCACATCAAAGCCCTCAGTGCATCTTTAGTGCCCTTCAGTGCACTGGCACAAGGTGCCCAGAGAAGCTGTGGCTGCCCCAACCCTGGAACTGTCCAAGGCCAGGTTGGATGGGGCTTGGAGCAACCTGAGCTAGTGGAAGGTGTCCCTGGCCATGGCATGGGATTGGAATGAGATGAGCTTCAAGGTCCCTTCCCACCCAAACCATTCTATGCTTCAGTGACTTTCTGAACTACCTCTTCCACTTTTGCCAAAGCCATCTTCCCTGGGCATCTAAATACCTGCACGCTTCTGCAGCCATGGTGCTGGAGATGTCCAGCTCCTGAGGGCAAAGCTGAGACCAGGGTTGGAGGCACTGCAGCCTCCATGAGAGCTGCCCCCAGAGGCTGAGCTCCTAAGTGTACTGAAAATGAGGAACACTTGTGGAAGTTCCAGGTCGCAGAGGAGCTACACTGGATGGCTGGGATAAAGCTGGAAGCACATTGGAGAACTAGATTAAAAAAGGTAAAGACAACATAAGTGAGAAAGGAGAAAGAGAAGGAAGAGCTGATAGAGCAATGATGGCACATTCTTAAATAGAGAGAAAGGATGACAGGGAAAGGAAAGAGAAAGCAACTCGTATAAAGGAGCAGCTAGGGATTAGTTTCAGACCACCAACAACCTGTGCAGGCTGTGTTACCCTAGATGTGGCACATGCTCTGAATTTGGTGTAAAAAAGCAACAGCCACCACTGAATCCTATTCCCTCTTCTCACATGTGATGCAAGGCTGTGGATGAGAACAGTCTGAGTACATCAGCAAGGCTGCCATATCTACACAGCACTGGCAGCTGATACATTCATAGAGAGGAGCAGAAGTATCTGTCTGGCCAGATGCATGGGCAGAGAACCAGACTGTAAATCAGTTTTATCCTAACTGCCATAGGCTAAACGGGTTGCTGGAAGCTCTACCAAACTGATCATGTATTATGAAGAATTAGTCTCAAGGAAAGAAAATAGAAACAAAAAGCAAAGTACCTGAGGTTTATTTTCCCCTCCCAAAACACACAGTGCCTCCCAGTGAAAGTGATTTCCATGAACTATTCAATCTACTCAGTCTCGAGTGAAATGATTCTCTGGGAAGCAGCTAAGATGTTTTCCTGCGCTGAAGCTAATGATATCTCTCAGTTATTTTCCATATAGTGCATGCAACTAAAACCAAAGTTTTGAGCTGTTATTTTGCACACACAGGAAAAGGGCTCACTCCCACGATCTAATGTACACAGCTGGGGTGCCTTGAGTTTCCTGCATTTTTTTGCATGTCATGAGGAATGCCTCAATACTAACAAAACCTCAAGAAACAACCAAAACTGCATTTCTAAATCATCACTTCAGAAGATGTTTTCCCAGCACCGACTGTGCTCTGTAGTCAGTCTGTGAAACAGCAGAGAAAATGTAAATGTTTTGCTCAGAATCTCCCAAAGAACAAATGACAGCGTAAACACCATCACACAGACATCTCACTTTGAGTCTTGTCTTTGAATTTCCAGATCAGCCATTGGTAAGGACAGGCACTGCAACATCAGTGCTCATCTGCCAGTTAATGCCAGCTGTTTGCTGCTGATTTCCATCTCTACAGCTGGCAAAGGCAAGCAAATCCGTATTATCATTAAAAGGACTGAATTTAAAGTGAGCAGTTAATCTACCAGTAGCAACTCCACAGAACAGAAAACCCTAGCCAAACACTAGTACACACTAAGTTTTGCTGTCCTTACCCAGGGTGTGAATACAGCAAGAGAAGAGATGGTTTCTTCTCTATACTGTAACCTCACAGATTAAAACAGCAAGAAAGACTAAGGCAGGGGGTTGTCCCGTGCTTCCTTCTACTGCTTCCTTGGAGTTTCTCACTCAAATTAAAACCCAGATTGCCTTTACTTTCCAATTTTACTACAGAGTAGCTCATCATGGTTAGTCAAATTAAGGAATTTGCATATATATCTCTCTCATACTTTGTACAGAAAATAAACCCCAAGGTAATATTTTCTTTTCATTTCCATGAAAGTTGTGCCTCAGTGAGGACTACAGAGCGAGGTCCCAACCACAAAGTGCTTGCAGTCTCTTCTGTATCTCTCTTAACCTTGAGAAGCAAATGCAAGAGGAAAAGAGGAAAAAAAAGAAATCCCCCTTTTCTTTATCAGCCAGCCTGACTGTGGCTCACAGACATCACAGGGAGCCTGTGCACTCCTGAATGCTAAATAATCTCCTAGGCTACATACTTTCTCTCATCGGAGCTTAAAAAGAGATCTCCCTTTGAGCAGGGCTGTGTTGGCATGGCAACGAGGGGAAAATGGAATTAGCAAGCCTGGCACTCCTTGCAGGAGCAGCAGACTTTGTGTGACTCTCATTTTTGTGAGAGATGTGACGGTACCTACCTCCACTCTACCAAAAGTTGAACTCGTGCCCAGTGAGTGAGGAAGGGCTGGTGTCCACCCTGGGTGCTGGCAGGACCTGTCCCCACCAGGCAGACCTAGGGATGCCTTGTCCTGGCCGTTCCTCAGCCTGGGCTGGAAAGTGCATCAACCTAACCCCTGAGCTTGCACAATGGAAGAAAGGGAGGAAAGGATTTGTGAAGCGCAGGGCTGAGCGCGTTAATGATCGCCTTCATCAAGGGACCTGGAGGTGGGGCCAGCAATGTCCACCAGCACAGCCCCTGCCGTCACCTAAGAACATGCTGCTTTCCTTTCAACATGACTTTGGAGAGGATGCCATTTCAGCTCTGCCTGAAACAAGAGAAGCTGTGTTCCTGCAAAACAAGGCTCCGTTGCTCAGTAATGAACCTTCTTCCAAATCTTTCTGCCCTCAGGTCAAAACTGGAATGAAAGATTCTAAGCTGGCACAGTCCCCAGCAATACCACCTTTCCAGGTGCTCTGTGCCAAATATCGCCCAGTGTTTCTGCACGCCCTTTATGATGCCATCATGGTGATGGAGACCATGATAGACCCTTGAAACACAACAGGAATGAGCCTTTGAAGTGCCCCATCTCTACGCCTCTCAAGGGGCAAAGCTGAGCCCAGCCCGGAGGGGGCAGAAGCCCGTGGGGAGGTGGCACACAGTCCTGCACAGTGCTGGGCCACCTGTCCATGGCTCTGCACAGACCTCCTGCCTGACCCGGGGTAGCTCTCTCCACCTTGTGCCTTTTCTCCTGGCTTTTACAAGTCCTGTCTACTTTATGTAATGCATACATGTGCCAGCTGTCTCCTACCACACACTTTATAAACCGAAAAGGACCCCAGCAGAAGAGGCCACAAATCAGAATGTGTCTTCTGGGCACAACTGCCCCAACAGTCACTCAGCTAATGCCTCTGCTGGATGGTCGAGATGTGACCAACAGAAACAGGCAAGTCTGCATTTACTCATTAGAACAGGTACCTGAACACGGACGGTGGAGAGGGAGGGCGGAGGCAAATAAAAAAAGCAGAGTCAAAGCAAAAATGAAACTCCCAGAATGCATTCGGTATTTGACATTTTCAGCAGCAATAACTCTCCTGGCTACAGCAGCCCCCCCAAGAAGGGTTGCAGATATTTCTAAAAGGCAACTTCAACAAACAGAGCTCATGGCATACAGTCTGAACCACAGTGTGGCCGGAAGACGTTATGAAAGTCGCTTTGTCCATATGCCAAGCCTTGCTGTTCCTCGTTCCATCTCCGAGGTTATGGATTACGTTTTCTGGGAGCACTGACAGCACCAAGTGCACGCTGGTTGCCACGACAACATGCTCACAGGTGCCCTGCTCTCCCTTCTTAAGGAAGCACAGCTGCTTTTGCCATGGAAAGGAAACACCGAAGTGAATTGAAACACCAACAGGGAGCCCAAAGGAAATGGCTGGTTGATGCCTTCTCTTGGCCAGATTCAACACTGACGTGGTACAACGCGGCAGCTGGCTCTCATGGTGTTACTGCAGATTGCTTGAGATATGGTTTGCAAAAGCAAATCTGAACCACACACTCCCAGAGGAGCTTAAAGAGACTAATGGCTGATGTTCTCTATGTGTCTGACTCCCAGCCATGGGAACCAACAGCACCTGCACACCAGGTTATCTCACCCTGCTCGCTTTCAGGCAGTAATTTTTGCATTCTGCACACAAGTGTGTCAGACCCTCCAGCTCCTACCAATACATGTCAACCACTGATGGATTTCTGAAGGCCCAAGAGGAGGTGGGAGGGCAGAGCCAGCCCCTCAGAGAGGTTATGACTGGACAAAAAATGATGTCTCACTGGACTGACTGACAGGGCCAGCTGCAGAAAAAACCCACAGAGACTGGTCTATATAGTAGTTATTGAGTATTTTAGAGTCAGGGAGAAGATAGGTGTGGGTAGGAGATGTGAAAAGATGGAATTTCTGTGCCTTCATTCCTGGTCCCCTGCAGGAGAACAACTGAGAAGGATCTTTATAGCAAAGTTAACAGAGAATAGTAAAACCCCCAGCATTTTCTGCAAGAGCCCCAGAAGGGTTCTGTTGCCCCCACCTACACTGTCTTAAGCAACATACTTTGAAGGTATCTATAATATTCCAATAATGTGTCCCAGAAAATGACACTTGTACTACACTTAACAGAGAGAAGACAAGTTTCAGATGCCTGGTATGTTTGCCTGTATCTAAACAGGCAGAGATGATGGCGTACAGTAATTAGTGTCACATTTCCTGGGCAAAGGGAGGGAGATCAAAATGCCTAATTAACAGTTCCTTTCCCATGGGAGCCATCAATGACATGGTAAGATACCTTCTTCCAGCTCTGTAACATAAACAGAAACGGGACAAACCCAGCAGTCACATTCAGCACTGGATGTCATTGATTTTCCATCCTTCTGTGCATTTTGTCTGCATTGCTCAAGACATGCCACTTGCTGAGAACGCACATCTGACAACAAGGCTGGGAGGCTCCTCTGGGAAACAGGCATTCAGGAGCTTATCGCGGAGAGGGGAGCTCACCAGCTCCACAAGGGCTTGGGCAGCAGCAGGACAGACAGTGCCAACAGGCGAACGGAAAGGAAAGCTCTGGCAAAAGCACTGCTATTGAAAGTCCAGAAAGGCCTCCATACAAAGAAGGCCTGTTTGTGTGTCTGCTGCCAGCGCCATCAGAGTATGACCACGTGTAGGGCAAGAGAGAGAGAGGGAAAGGAGGTAAAATGAGGCGCCACTAAAGGAAGGGACAAAGCGCTGGCACACCGTGGCACCGGCCGCGGCTCTCGGGGCGTTTCGGCCTGGAGAGGCTGTAGCGTTCAGCGGCCCCAACCACGGAGCTGCCATTGTGCTCCATCGCAGCCCCAGGCCTCGCCAAGAGGGGCTGAGGGCCCTCAGCCTGCACAACCAGGCACCATGGAGATTTTGTAACACTGCTCTGCTGATGAGGGCTGCGAGCAAGAGCCTCCTCACCTGCAGACTGGCTACTGCAAGGCAAGGCTGTGGAAGACAATGGCATACAGACTGTTTCCCTGACGCACAGCAAGAGGCTGAAATAAGCACAGCTTCTGCCTTCAACAGGTTGGGGGGATTTTGTGCATAGCTAACCTAAAGGGACTCTGCTCAAGCCTACTTGTTATGACAGGGCAGTCTTTCAGGCTTGCATTTCCTGCACCTTATAGAAATATGCTTGTTTAAAAGAGTAGATGATCAGAGGAATAAGTCTGTTCCAGACAGCCATTTAGTTCAGCTTTACAAAGGCTGAAACAAAGAGCTGAATTAGGATAAATCACATTCCAAGTTGCAATGTGGTTTGTCCCTTCCCAGTTTTCTCTTCAGTTGTTTCCTGGCATCTGAATGCCCTCCTTTCTGGGGTAGTATCTGTCATCAAAAAGCTGGTTTGCTGTTTTGATCTGTCATCAAAAGCTGGTTTGTCTCTGGATAAGCAGATAAAACTGGACCTTTTTCTATTGTCCTTAGCTTATCTTACAACTTTCCTTTTTTCCCTGCCTCTTCTTACCCCTGCTTTCCTCCCTCATAGCCTCCATCTGACCAGCTCTCCTGCTGCTGAGTCTCTGTCCCCACATTGCTCAGCCCCTTACTCCTCCCTCAGCTCAATAGTACCACTCCTTCATTCCTCTTCACAGGTCTAGGGCTCCCTCCTTCTGCTTCACTTACAGACTAACATACACCAGCGCCTGTGCTCCCCCAGCCACCACAAATTCCAGCCTCTCTCACGGATCTGTCATGGGCTGCCTCTCACCCACCTTCCTCATGACTCCAGAGCCAGAAGTGCCCAGCCTGTAGTCAGACTGCTGTGCCATGTCAGGAAACCTGCTACACCTTATCACAGTCCCTTTGCATCCCACATGGTTTGGGATCCCTGCCAATTAATGGAGGGCTACATTTTGTCACTCGGGTATGACATGTTACTGTCCTTAACATTGTCTGACACCAGGGCACAGACACTGTCCTGAGCCTCTGGTAATAGGATTCCAGGAAATGCTTTCCCTTCATCTGTCAAAAAAATAATTCATCGAATAACAGTGTGGGTAATCCAAAACCCCTCCAATTACAAACCTGAAGATGGCATATAATGAAGAAAGCACTTACTCAGTTGAGTCACTGTATATAAAGACATATTGTAGATGCTTCACAATGTTCATCACTATTATCCCACATTATATAAATTGGATTGGTTAGTTACTACGTTACTGAAAAAGTAAGTGCAAAAGGCCAAACTTTTGTAGCTTGATGTTCTTGAAATTCAAATAAAATGGATTATGTTAAATTGCTGGTTCCCAGAGAATGCTGCAGTGCATATGTACTCCTCCTCACAGCTCCCTCCCAGTTAGCTGACCACAACTTTCCAGTGAGCAAAGAAAAGGCTGCCACTCCCATGTTTTATTGCACGTCAGGCACATCCTGTGCTCTGTCACTGAGTCCAATCCAAAACTGTCCTTGTCAGCCCACTTCAGAGTGAGTTTCTGAGGATTACGCCATCACGTCCCTTTGCATCACACGTTTCACATGACATGAAAATGTTTGGCTTGACAAAACCTACAGATCTCATTCTCCATTCACCAAAGATGCCCTGTGTGTGCAAGTGAGAAGGGACATGGACAGGCATGAAGCAGGGAGAACACATCAAAACTTGGTGGTCTCAGGCTGTGGGATGCTGCAGACTGCACCAAAGGCAAGGTGTCTTCAGGAGCACCTCCAGAACAGCGTGGGATCTGTATCTGGCAGAAGCACAGGGCTCAGCAGGTCTGCCAGGGGTAGCCCAAGTACATACATGAATTTATACCACAAAATGCATACAAAAATAAATAGGTGCTTTACCACCCACACTTGTATCACACCCCTAATAGCTTCCTGTGGGCTGTGCCAAAAAATCCCAGCCTGTTCTCTTGCACGTATCTGCCTTTGGCTTGGGTGGCTGCTGGATCAGGCCCTGAGGCTGCCCTGTCCACAGCTCTGTGCACTCTCCCATGTTCCTGTCTGTTTGAAAGGAGGGCATTGATGTGTCTCCATAATGCAGCCATTACCAGCATGGCACTGAGACAGATCAATCAAAGGCAATACAACAGCCAGATCCAGAAGATTCCAAAAATTGAGGTCAGACTCAGTAACTCTTAGACACTGAGACACAGAGAGACAGAGAGAGAGACATATATACGCAAAAGCAAATTTTGACTGTGCAAATCTAAGAAAGTCACTGGTAGGGATGGATTGGATGCGTTTCAGGAAGAACTGTTACTTTCTCCCACATGACCGTCCCTTGCCTCTGCGTCAGTGTTGGCATAAGGTGTCTTTGTCCCGGTGGCCTTATCCTAACTTTTCCCTTAACACATGGCCCTCTGATTTTACAGCACAAGCCCTGCAAATGGGTGTTCTGCTGCTTTGCTGTGCCTTGAAGGGTCAATAGCCCTTCTACAGAACACCTCTCCCTAGGAGAGGGCCATTTTGTGGCTAAATTTCAGCTCCTGGGTCAGTCAGATGCAGCACCCCTTCCTTAGGCAAAACCCCTCCAAATGCCCCAGGGATGGACAGCTGCCTGGGAAATCCCTGTTTAAACCAGTGCTCTGCTGCACATGAGGTTATTGCAGTTGCTGGGGATTTACAGACTCCAACATGAAGGCTGAGAAGCCAAAGATCTTCCTAGGTTACAGTGCTGGATTTGTACCAGAGAAAATAAAATCCCTGTAAATCTACTTAAACTCACAGCTTGGCTTAATTATCTCCATCAACCTCGGCTTCCTGTGCATTTTCTCCTCAGATGTTTGAAGTCAGTAAGCTACTACAAATGATTCAATGATTCACATTATTGATAATTACGTGTATCAGAGTGGCATTTAAAAACCTTACCTGCAAAACCCCACTGAATCTACAATTTGCAAGGAGACAAACACAGCAAAGATGACTAAATTTTGTTGTGAATAAAAATCCTGATTTCAAGATCAAATTTTGAATCAAACACCAAAAACCTAGAAGTCCTGCCTCACATTGCATTAAGCACATCCAGCTAGTAAATACTAGTAGAAAGTGGCAATACACACTCTGGCCCCTTTCTATCACTACAGTAAGTTGCCAACTGGTTTCTCCTTCAAAAAGAGGAAAAATACTGGAAGAAATATATCTTAAGTATCCTATGATGGTTTACATTGCACCGATTAAATGTGGGCTCAGCCAGTGCCTGAGTGTGCAGTGCACAAGTCTCCAGAGAGCAAGGAATTCAGGCACAAAGGCAAGCAGTTCTAGGGACCTTTCCAGTGCTCAAGGACAAAGATGTCGTGAAATAAGCTATATTAAGACTCCCAAACAAAAGCTGTACATATTGACAGTAAGTCTCCACACCAGAGATTTTAGAGTCTGAGCAGACAGTGAGAAAACTGCAGGGAAGGAGGAAATGAGGCCACAAAGCAGTGACTGAAGCAAACTTCACCTGAATCAAGAGTGCTCTTGTTCCCTCAGCAAATGTGTGTCCCCAGCACTACTGCGTGCCCTAGAACATGCTTCCTCATTTTGTCTGGTTCTGCTTCTAACCACTTGCCTCGAAAAGCAATATGAAAAGGCACTACTATAATGCCTGCTGATGGCCAGCAGCTGTTTCCTTCCTCCTGTCACCCATTAGCTGCAAACTCATTTAAATGTTTGGATCTCTCTCTGACCAGCACTCAGAACCTGAACTTGAGAGAGCCTGAGAAAAGCGTTTCTCTCCTCCCTTTCTAAGGAGAAGAAATTCCTCTTCATCCTGCAAAGTTATCCCCACTTTTCCATATGTATGGGGGGACTTGTCCAATATGTGACAAATCTGTGGCAAAGATGAGAAATGCACTCCTCACTGCTAAGAACTACAGCATCTCACCTCTCCTGCTTATTTGCTGGCTAAACAGAGAATAAAGTTGGGTTACAGCAAAGAGACAAGACTCCATTTACCTTATTATCCCCAACTTGCCTTAGTCAAAATTTGAAAGCCAATCTGCAAAAGAGACTTAAAATATAAACACATTCACTTTTAGCAGAAATCTCAATTTCCAGCACAATTGCTTATGAAATGACTGCATGGTTAAAATTCTCCAGCTGCTGAGAAATTATGGACAGCATCTCCAAATACTGTCAACAGCCAAAAAAACATTGCTAGAAAGATCTCTTTAGCATGCATGAACGGATGCATCAAGGGCAGTTCTGTCTATACAAGAGAAATTCTTGCACTGTGCTTTTGGGGTTTGGAGAGGGAACTCTGCATAAAGATAATTAGCATTTACTTCTAAAACAGGAAACTTGCTTTGCATATTTCATTTTGACACAGTCACACTCTTCTTTTTTTCTGCAAATAACAAGCCGAATTCTAAAAACCTTACATCGTTTACAAATAGATAAAGTCCCAGTGAGCATCTAGTGAAATATGGCTGGGCAAGGATGAATAAACGCTGAATTGTGGTGCTCCCAGCCAGAATGAGCAATGCATTATTTTGAAAATAGTACATGGTTTCAAGGTGTTGTTACTTGTGAGCAATAACAGGAGGATCCATCCTTCTTGCACACACAAATGCATGAGCCATCTATGCACAACAGATGGCCAGTTTCCTACTCCCTTGCTGCCCAGAGGACCCGAGCAGCTGCTCTGCACCAGTCTGCTGCCACATCCCTTGACAGGTAATCCCATCTCAGTTACGACGCTGGTTATGCCTTTCCTGAAGCCTTCTCAGAGCACTGCCCAGAATCCTGAGTCCACATCATCTGTGCAAGCCTGGGTAAAGATGCAGCCCTTTCAGTGAAGAGCAAGTGCCCTTCCAAAGTACACTCCCCCTCATGTTAGCTCCCCCATGCCCCATGGCATGCTTGACTCCACCTAACATTTCCTGTTGGAGAAAGACCCAGGAGTCTGCTGAGCCCGAGGTTCTGCAGCAGGGCATTGAGGTGCATTACCTGCAGTCTCCCTGTTCCCTGATGACAACTCTCCGTTGATCCCATTCTCTTTAGTCTGAGCACAGGTCCCTGGCTGCTCATGGCTGCCCAGCCTCAGCTCCTCATCCTCTCGGTACGGAAATCCATTGGAACTTCTGACCAGTCCGGCACTTGCGCCACCCTGATCCTTAATTTCAGGTGCATGCGGGTGTGAAGAGGCCTCTGTTAGCTGACCTGAAGTCCAGTGTGATGCCTTGGCTTCGTCTTTCCTATCCTCGGCCATGGCTCCTTGCCTTCACCGCGAGGCCTGCAATGACATGAGCAGGAGAGATCAGTGCCAAATGAGTGACCGTGTCCCTGACCGTCAGCACCAGCATGCCACCAGCAGCCTGCCTGCTAAATTCAAGTCCAGCAGAGGAAAGAAGAATCAATGTGTGTTTGTCCCAGCTGTGAGTGGACTGACTGAAACCCAAAAGAAATCACCAGCAGTAAAAATTATGGGTCAAGTCCTCCCTGACTCTCACATGCCTTGCAATTATTAGCACCATTTTCTCGATGGCTGCCCATTCACTAATCTGATTTTAACTCATTCCCTGCAGTTATATCAACCCGATAAACAAGAAGTGAACCTGCCATCACAGTGCCACGACACATTCCCAGGGCAATAAAGGAAGAATGCCAAAACTGCTGCAAGTGAATCTGCTGCTGCAGTTGCACTGAGGGGGTGCTTGTCAGGCACACAAACACGAGGTGACATGGCCTCTCCAGCACATGCAATCCGCTGCTTGTTGTGACAGAAGCCAAGTGTGGGAATGTGCACTGGGTTCCTGAACATCCATGCTGTCTGGCCCCAGTTAAATCCCCTCTTACTTGCTCTTACGTGAACATTCACACACATTCTCTTTTGTCCAAAACAGTCCACGAGGAACAGTTTATTTCTCACACAAGCATTTGCATTCTCTTTTGACTAACAGCATTTGTACAGAGGTAAAAGCAATCATTATTTGCTACTTCACACATATTTCACTCCTGGTAGTTAGCTCTCACTTGTCCAAGCCGAGGAAAGAAGCCAATGCATAAGCCATAGTGCTTGGCTATTCCTCACATACAAATGCAGCAGTAGCTCTTCAACGTGTAAACCTAGGAAAGCAATAAATCGCAACAGGGTTTTGATGATACAGTAGCCTCTGGAGAGGAGAAGGCAATCTGCCCTGAGTTAGCTACTTCCAAATGTAAATCAGCAGGCCTCTTCCAAAAGCACTTGTCACCTCTTTTTTTTCCCGGGGAGAAAAAAACATAAAAGCAGTGAGGTGAATTCAGTCAAACAGCCACAAATCACAGAGGCTGTGCAGCCTAGAAAAGGCACTACAAACTAAATTGTGCATATATTCTGCAGACATTTAACAAAATACAAACGAGAAAAAGAAACTCGTTTCCATAATGTCAGGTCAGTTTGAAGAAAACCTCTAAGCATGAGAAAAGGCTATTGTTATTTGCCAGATAATCATTCATAATTGATAATTTGACCTCTTTCTGATCAGATAATTTAATAATAATGGCTTTCAGAGCTACTTTAGATTTTTTTTAAAAATATGGAGAATCACGGAATTAGATTTCGTTCACCATATGTGACTCAAACTGGAGTCCCATGTTGTTTTAGAAAGTGCTCTGCCCACTCTCACCCTGACCCAGCATCATTCCCTGGAGGTAACTAACTGTATAAAGACTGAAGGAACAGGCGAAACTTGCAGCCCAGGTTTTCCTTAGAGGTGCAATGAAAATGATGGGCTGAGCCGTATCACAAAGGAAGGAGACATGCCTCAGCCAGCCACAAGGAAGAAAAGAGTAAACATGCTCCACAGCGCTTTGCTTTCCCCACCTCTGTTACCCTAATGGGAGGCTCAGCAGGCAGACATCCTGCATGTACAGACAGACCTTTAAAGCTGTCATCCCATGTCATACCAGGAGAGCTGATGTCATCATTAGGAAGAACAGCCCAAGATGGGCAAAAACGCTCTCCTACAAACAAAAAAAAAACAAACAAAACCTCTGCTGCTAGATCTGTTTACTGCATGATTTTAGAGACCATTTTCTGATCAGAGCCTTTCCAAAACATGAGGCCGTGGGACAAATGTCTCCCTTTTTACAGGAATGAGCAGCATACACTCAAAGCCACCAACATTTGGGATCTGAGGACAGAACAAATCCTGTTCTGGAGGGAAAAAAAGGAAACAATTCTCATTTATGTCCCTTGGGGAAGCTCAGGAAAAAAAAAACAACCAAAGAAAAAGCCCAAGCCCTAACTCAAGGCTTCCCTCACTAGCCCAGTGTACTTTGAAGCCGAGAGCAGGATGAACCTGCTTCACCAGTTCAGCCCCTGGGTCACACATGAGAGGAGACGAGAGCCACAGCAGGACAGGGAGGGGGTTATGAAAGAGCCAAGTGTGGGGAATGTGGCTCTGAAAATCTCTGGGACAAATGTAATGGTTGTATTCCACCACCGCAGTTTGGTAGCTATTATCCCTGAAGTGTCCTTCCTGGTTCCAGGCAGACACTCCCTGCTTCACTTGAAGCTCTTGAGGAAGGATATTCACATCCTCACAATGGACTGTGTCAGAAGTCCCCAGTGAAAATAACAGAAGTGCTTTTATCTTTAAAAATAAATACAGTGGGCAGACTTCAATGCGAGCTGCGTGTATCTGGAGGCAGAATTTGGCTCAGTATCTATAAAAGATGGTTACAGAGTAAAGCATGGATGAATTCATTCTTGCCTCTCTGTTATTCATCAAGTGCTTTCAGAGTTCATAATGGTAGGAGAAAAACAGCGAGTGAGTCACACACTGCATCTTTGTACTCAGCAATTTAGCAATGACTATCTGCTGCGTGCTGTGATTCATCCACAGCTTGGGTTAAAATCCAGAACACATAGGTGTGCTTTGCACCATCAAGTGAGTTGGTTTTCTTTAATTTCATTAGCATACAATGGAATTAAATTAATCAGGTAATGTAAATATTGACACAGAAATACCATAAGTGGCCAGACAATACAGCAGAATTTAAATAGTGATAACTATGTAGCAAGAAAAAAACCTGGAATAATTTGGACAACCTAGGGAAACACTGTACTTCAGGGAACCAAACAGTCCCTCTTTTTACCATGAGTTTTTTATTCTTTGCATAAACTGCAACGAAAGCTTTCAAAAAAACCGCACAGCAAGTCCTCTAAAATGTCATGTTGCTTTAGTTAAAATTGATTTGGATCTTTATGAGCCTTTCTTTGGTAACCATTATAACAGAACTGCTCTATCAGGGAATACACAGCAGCCACCTTACACCATGTTCTCACTCTCTGTCTCAGTGGCAGTCAGGGGCTGACCAAGGCAGGTGCTTGACCAGGGCAGAAAGAGCAGTGGAGCTCTCAGACAGTGCCAGCCATGGCTGCAGCAACCCGACAGCACAGCCCCTTACTCCCACGCCATTGTGGCCCCCACCATGCCCAGAAGCCCTGGGGCAGGCTGTGTCAGCTGCACTGCACGGGGCCGTGGCAGCACTCCTCCCTCAGGATGTTCCTCGCCCTGAAGTCTGCTCCAAGTCACCCAAGGCAAACCACGGCACAGGACTGTGCTGGGCAATGTCCCGCCTTGCGGAGGGAGCACCACAGAGCACAGCAGCGACCCTGCTCCGTGCCCGGGGCCATGCACAGCCCTCCCAAAAAGGCTGTCCTTGTCCTGAGTGGTGCTGAGGCCGCCACTGCAGCCGCGGTGTGTCTGGAGGGATCATGCTCCTCTGGCAGCAGCAGTGATGCAGCACCGAAGAGACACTTCACAGGCCTTAAGCTCCTGGCATTGTAACTCAGGCAGTGCACTGAGGACAGCATGATGCCTCTGAACCGGACATCTTGTCTTCTGAACTAACAACCTAGAGGATAAATGATGATAAAAATGAACCCTCCCAGCTTTTTCAGCCATTTGGGACCTGTGCAGAGGCAGAAAATACTTAGAATTAAACACAGAGGGACAAATCTTGTGAGGGATATGTGGTCTGACACTGCAGTTACCTCCTCCTTTTGCAGGCACTCTACATATATTTATTGATCCATATGCTCTTTCATGTGACACCAGCTCCCGCAGCCACGGCTGGGTTGAATGCTTTGAACTCCACACACAGCAAATCACCCACAGTAAAACAGCGTGAGGCCATGATATGCAAAGCCCAGAATAATGCTGATTTAAATTTCCTGTTGTGCTAGCTGTCCAGAGTCATCCTAGTGTTATATTAACACTGTCTTTGCATATAAATGGATGAATTTTCTACAGATTTCTTACTTTTTAAGACAACAGAACTAGGCCAATACCAAAGACTTTTGCAAATAGCCTGCCCTCCTGCTTCAAGCCATGTTTTTACCTGCTCTTGTATCTATGAGCCCATTCAGAGTGAAATGAGGGTGTTTAATTTCAGGGAAGCTAATTCATCAACTAAGAGAAACAGCCACCTGGATTCATGGAGGAAGAGCTACAATTCTAGTTCACTGGAGGTTCCTGAAGAGAGAGACAACACACTCCTCAAAAAAAGGAAAAACAAACCCTGGTGGGGGGCATGGCCAGATCCTGAGCACAATGGGAAGGAGAGGGGACGTGCCCTGTGCATGGCTCTAGGATAAATGCTGCTTCCCAGAGAGCAACTCAACACTCAGGTGCTCCAGAGCACTGACTCAGCTGCCCTGAGTTGCAGCTGCTTCCAAATCCAGAGGCAGGGGAGGGAGGGGATTACTCCACAGATGCAGGCTGCAGTGCACAGATATGGCCAATAACCTCGGGTATCCAGGGCTTCCAAAACTCCTCAACCAGACTCCCTAGAAGAGATTTTTTAAAGAAATTTAAGAAATTCGGAGAATTTCTTTCAGAGAAAAGAAACTAATGAGGTGACATCTTTGTAATTTTTTGCAGAAAGAAGGGCACCGAGAATTAAAGAAGAAATTAAGATATATTCAAAATGAGTTACACTATACACAAATAGGGTGCAATTGAACTTACAACAAAAGAAATTTCATGACCACGCACCAACTGTCCATCTGGGATGATGGATCTGAATATTAAATACTAGGCACAATGATTTAGAAGGTCAGAATGGAATTTGCCAGTAAATTTAACTTACTAACAAATTACATCTAGAAGAGCCAAGGAAAGCAGGTAGGTATCAGGAGGCTGGAATAGAAACAAGAGGCAGAAGGGGGGAAATTTAGATGGACAAGTTCCAATAACCTCCTGCAACCATCAAAAGCTCAGGCTGTAGTATCTAGTACACAAACCTTACCAATTTGTCTTCATGGACTCTCCATATACAAAACAAAAAGGCCAGTTTTAGATGCCATTTCACTCCTGCATTTCAGCTAACGCACATCTCTCAAATTAATGTGATTATTTTCAGATGTGAGTGGTGTGCTTCACACTGCTCAAAAAGAATGACAGAACACAGCAAGGATAGGGGGAAAGCCTCATGGTGTCTGATGGGGACTATGTCAGCTTCCTAAGAGGAACATGCACTCATGGTCCAGAAGCCACAAAACAATTAACCAAAGCTGCACTTCATGCTAAATGTCTAAGTGCTGTAATTGCAGTAATATGGAATATTATTAGAGAGAATTATACATTCTGTCCATGGGAGACACTTTATCTCTCTAGCCTAATAAATGATGAACAAATCTGTCTGATCTTTTATAACAACTATGATTTATTTCTTCCTTGTCTGCTGCTTGAGTTACTAGCTTTCAGCTAGATCCCTCTCTCTCGACAACAGGAGCACGACTATCCCCTTACACACCACCTTGCATCCCTTAAAAAGGCAGGGCAGCGTTCATCTCCCCGCACTTGTACCAGCGTTTGGTGGGTTTTAAAGGCTTTTCCATTTCCACACTGCCAACAGTTAGTCAACAACCACATACTCTTTGTAGACAATCCTTTTGATTGTACCTTGGATTACAAAATGGAGGCTGAACAAAGGAGACTCACTGTGGGAAGATGAAGAACACGAAGCACAATCCACCTGCCTGCCAGAGCCCAGAATGAGGGACGGCTGGAGCCTCAAAAGCAGTGGATCAGACCTGCAGCACTGGCACAGCAGAGCCAAGTCCTCTGATCCTTCCTGCACAGTGTCCAGGCCTGTGACAGCAGAGATTTAAACCGCTCTCAGAGTTCCCAGCAGTTGAGCTAGAGACCCACCAGGAGAGCCAGGCAGGTGGGAAGGGTGGGTCACCCCGCTGCAGAAATTGCCCAGCTCCTAAAGAAAGGAGAATGCTTCCACTTAAGGAAATGTTTACCTGACCAAGCCCTGCTCTGTGCTGAGCTGCAAACCCTGCTCAGCCAGCCGGTGCACCCAGGTGCTGTACAGGAGGGGTGAGATGCAGCCTGTTGCATTTCCACTGCTAGGAAGCATTCTGCAAGAATGAGCCATTCAGTTGTTACTCCTTCCTCCCGTGGGAAGGTGTTCATTTCTCTGGGCTGCCGAAAAGCACCTCAGCTGACTCCTCTTGTATGCTCCCCTCTGGGACATTCTTACCCCCACTCCCATGCTCAGAGACCATACATCATCTTGCTCAAACTTCAGCAGTGTAAAACTGACTGCCCTTCTCTCTTGAAATGGTGACATCATGGTACTAGCAGCTTGTGACTGAAAAAACCCAAATAAAAAAAAACACTAGAGCTCATTTCTGGATAAAAAGAATCCCTTACTTGCTTCAACACCAACCCTTTTCAACAAACCCTTGCACTCCTATCTATCATAATTGCTTCCTGCAGGATATAGGAAAGGTATTTTAGCTGGTGAAGGAGATGGTAACCATAACAACAGCACCATGACAACTACAAGTGATAATCTGAAACATGAAGTACAGCAAGAACTTATTACCAATAACTTTGGTCCACAATAAGGATGGGAAAAGCACCAAAGGAGCCATAGCAGTTAATGCAGGTGCCAACACAAAGACACACAAGTGTCCCTGGATTAAACTGCCTACAGTCCTGCACAGCTTAAGATGAGGCACCGTGACAGCCCTGTCTTCTGATCAGGAAAAAGAGAAGGCAGTCTCTGCTCAATCCTATCGGAGATCTCTCCTGTCTTGAGGGAGCTGGAGGGACTGAAGGATGGAAGGAGTGCTTCTGGGAAGCCAGGAAGTTTCCTGGCAGCTCCCAAATTTCTCAGTGGAGCTCTCTGTTTCCACAAGAGTCATTGAGACAAGGCCTGAACAAGGACAGGGTTCCTCTCAGGGGAACATCTCAGAGTCAGACACACTGCATCGACCTTTCCGCCAAGTACAATTTCAAACGGGCACCATGCACTCCAGAGAAGGCACTGCAGCTGGCAGGCTTGTCTGAAACAGGAGGCTCTGCAGCCCTTAGCCAGCAGCCATCTAAACAAGCTGAGCCAAGGCTCTGACCTCAGTTCTTGCAGAGAAAAACATTCACCAACATTTGTGACTACAGCAGCTTTCTCACCCCCAGTGCAGAAGCCACCACAAAGGAACAGCACTAGCTCCAAGGGCTGTGGCAGATGAAGTCAGTCTGGGGTGTGACCAGACAGGGAAACATTCAAAGACATGGCCCTCTTAGGGCTTTTCAGAGGGAATTCAGCTCACTGGTTTGCTACCCAGGATTGCTCAGGGTAGGCACCCCAAGCAGTGGGTTCTTCCCCAATTCAAATATTTTGTCACCCCCTGCACAGCTTTCCTCTTCTAACTCCCTTGTTCTTTAAAACACTGCAATAATCTAATCTGGAAATAATAATCTGGAAATTAAACCTTTCTTCATGGTACACTTCAGAGATTTTCAGGTCTATACTGAAGGCTTAATGAAATAAACACTCAACAACTCAGTCCTTATTTGTACCTCTAGAGTCTGTTTTTTCCTATCAAAATAATTATAAAAGATTTGCCCCACTTACTACAAACCATTCTTCAAAAAGCTAAGAAGAGCAGTGGAAACCTTGAGTTTATGGACGTGATTTTGAAGGCAAAAGATGATTCAGATTGCACCCAGTAAATCTGACTCCAAAAGAAGAAAAATTTTTTTCATATTTCCCTCTTACCACAGTCACTTCAAACTTCAGTAAGAAGACAGCAGAAGATCCATGACAACACCATACCTGAGCTGGAGGGTGGGCTATATAAGACAAGAGTACTCAAAATACTATTTAAGGAGAAAAATTCTTCATCAGTCAGGGAAGAAATATACAATGTGATATAGCCATTGCAAGCTAGGGAAAACAAGGCAGAACTACAAGAAATACTTGCAAAGACATCATACTAAAAGCATTGTCAATGCTGCCAACATTTCACAAGTTTGGCCACCTAAAACCTTGGCTGGCTAATAAAAACAAACATTGAATGCTTGGTTCCCCTCCCCACTGCCATTTCCATTATAACTTCAGTGCTTAGAAACAGCTGAGACAAAGTCATCATCTTCTGATCTACTGCACAGCTACAGAAAGCCACTACAGCATACACAACACAGTACAATCTTCTCATTCTCACCCCCACATTTTCAAACCTGTTTTTTGAAGAAGTGTCTGCCAAATCAGGTATTGCCAGAGATGCTGCAAAGAGGCTGCATAGCTATGTGCTTCCTTTGCTCTCAAGTCATCAGCACTTGTATTTGGACAGGGGCTGGTAAAGGCAACCCACAGAAAGGCTGCAGTGAAAATCTTCAGGGTTTGTTTTCCCCTCACTGACCTTGCTAAGACACATTGATTTGATGTTGCATCTCCTCTCTCAAGAGATTCCAAGATGGATGACAGCTCATGTTAGGCAGTGAGGAATTAATCAATTATGCTAATATATTACTTGCATATTCTCCACGTAGGACAGGTCTATGCTCTTGTGAACTGCAGGGAGCTGCTCTTCACGCAGCTGAGGCAAACTGGACAATTCAGCAGAGATGCTACAAACTCGTCTGCTAAGCAAAAACACACACAACAAAATCTCATTTATCCAGAATAAAGCACTTTAACTACACGGGTACATATCTGCCTTCTCTGCACACATAACTTATTGACATAACCCTCATTTCTTCTGGTTTCACCAAGATGTCATCAACCATGACACATTTACACATGATCTTGACTTTATTCAGTGAGCTTTTAATTACAAAAAAAAAAAAAAAAGCTGCCTGTATAAATATGTCTGCACATTTTCATTTTTCAAAGGTCTTGACTACCTTTGAAAAGTAATTCTACCCCTGCTACAATACAATCTTTGAAAAAATTCAGATGCTATCTTTGGGAACATCATCATGTCAGCAACTACAAATGGTAAAACATATGTCCTGGGCTAATTTCTGGCAGGTTCTTCCCTCTAAATACATGCAGGGGAACCAGCCTACAGTAGAATTCTGAAACATGGCTCTCTGCACCCTCTCCAAGGCTGTGAACCCAAAAGGGGACCCAGGGATGGAGTTCTTGATCCAGCTGCCATCCTAACGTAATTCTGTCCTTCCTTATGCTGAATTAAAGGAATATGGTCAGTTGTTCTGCAACTGAACAAGCACCACAAAGATGATTATCCTAAAATGAAGTATGAAGGGGATAACAGGAAAGGATCTTCAAGCTGCTCCAGCTTGTTTGGGTAAAAATTCTTGCTCGTTTGAAAGAAGTTTCCTTCCCAAGTCAATGGCAGCAGATGACTCTTTTGCTGAGAGTGCTCTGAGCTTCATTTCCTAACACTCAGACACACCAGGCAATCATGCCAGGCACACAGTAAAGTAAAAGCATTGTATTGTCTACCAGAGACATTGTTTATCCATGCTGAAAAAGAGCATCAGGCAAGTGAAACCTGGTGCCCAGGTCCCTCCACCCAGACTCACTTAAGCAGTTTTGATTCTCAGTTTCATGGTCAGGAAACCTTAGAGGGCCCAGTAACCCATTATAGCCAACAGAAGTCAAAGCTTTTAGCCATGGCACAGAGCTTCTAACTGTAAATAAATAAATAGAAATAAGGAGACAGAGCATTGGAAAACTGATCAGGAAAGAGGTTATTCACAAAATCAACTTATTTCTATATTTACATCAAACTTGGCATTGATTAGTTAGTGCTAGAATTTTCTTTCCTAGGGAATTGCTGAGTGGTGTTTGTTGTACTGCAAAACCTTGGTCAGAACTGGTAAGATTATTTCATCCCTTCACACTATTTTCTAAATAATGATGCTACAAATAAAGGACTTCTTTTAAATTAAATATACCCTTATACTTGTATGACTTAAAAATATGCTGTCCACCCACACTCAGCCACCCACTTGTATGACCAATGACTCTACACCCTGGCAAATAAAATAATCTCTCCCTATCTTGAAATGAGAATACCCAGAAATCTTGTGTGCTCTAAATGCTCTAGACAGTAAAATCACAATATTTGGTATATAGTTTTATCATGTGGTAGGTTTACCCTGCCAAATCTTTACTCAACTAGCCTACAAAAGAAAATAAAGCAGGCAGTCACTCTCTAGGCTGCTCAGACAAAGAGACAAGAGAGCAGGGAGGACAGAGACAGTATTGAAGGAACTTGGAGCCACAGGAGCTGATTTTGCAGCTCTCACTTTCAGAGGAAGTTTATCCTTCAAAAGTGTTCCAATTAAACTCTTGGACTGTGCACTGAAAGTGAAAGAGGAGTATATACGCCTCAGCCTGTACTTTAACTACAGTGATATTTTAAAAGTTTAATTTTTAATTCCTTGGGGTTTTGAACTTAGAAAATTAAGGTATCTAACGCATGAACAGGAACCAAGTCACTGAGTTACTCAGCCTTTCTGAAATCTTAATTGCAGGATTTTCTGCCACAACGAAGACCTATTCCAGAGACTCGTTTCCTCCCTAAGTTCCTGTGGGTGGATGCCCCTGATTCTTGCTACAGGTTGAGTTTAACCTTGTTCTGCTGACACCCTTTTCTTGCCACCCAGTGCCAAGGAGCTGAGGAATATTAAGTCAGTGGTATGCTCCTGGGACAGGATGAAGAGTGAATGAGTCTGTGTGAGGTACAGAACAAGCCCAGGGAGTAGGGAAAGGTAAGAAACTTGCATTGGATGAAGAAACAGCATGTCAAGAATGGTAAGAAGTGACTGGTGAACACATTCACTGAGGAAAAGGTCTGGAAGAACCCCAGGCCATTGGGCAGAGCGTGTGTGGTTTTAATACAGAGAGACAGACGGTGGGAAGGAGGAAAGCTGGGCTGATCTCCAATCAAACCATCCAGTCAGACTCCTGCCGTGAGCCGTGGCC
Source organism: Picathartes gymnocephalus (assembly GCA_013390045.1). NCBI lineage: Eukaryota > Metazoa > Chordata > Aves > Passeriformes > Picathartidae > Picathartes > Picathartes gymnocephalus. Next base: position 87,082 of record WEKY01057066.1, on the reverse strand, counting down.
AGCACGAGCTGCTCCGTATGAAGAAGCTGGGAGCTCCACAGAGCTTAGGCCAAACATCTGCCTTTTCCCAATGCAGTCTCCACCAAGTGACACAGTTCTGGTGACTTCCATCGGAGCCAGGAGCCTTCATGTCTGTGAGGATCCCCATCATCACACTCTTTCCAACACTCAGCACTACACAGAGAAGGTACACCCAAGGTGACTTCCTGGACAAGGAAAGTATCCTATCTGTGTCCTTCCATGGACTGCAGTCAGAGATTTCCACTAAAAGGCCAAGAAGACACAAAAAGCACAACAGGTACAATAGGTCATGCAGAGCACTGAGAGACAGAGAATATTAACACACGTGCTTGAGGGCTTCTGATGTTTTTCTCTGAAAGGTTCCCAGTATCCAACCTGGATCCTGGATTCATCTTGAATTTCTCTGTACATTTCCTTTTGCAAAATTTGTCAGCAGCACTAATGCCGATGTTTGTTTAGGATGCCTGAAAGCATTAATTTTTAATCACAAATGAAATAAAGTGCACTTGGAAAAGGTATAGAGAGCTCAACAAGGATGATAAAAGACCTACAGAAGCTTCTGTGAAAGGAATGGCTAGACATGTTAACTCTTCATCCTGGGAAAGAAGGGAATGGGATAAATGTTTACAAAAATACACGCAAGTGTGCGGGGAGAAGATAAGCAGAGAAGAGAAAACAAACAGCCTGCTCTCCACAAAGAGCTACAGCGCATCCAACAGAACTCACTGGTGACAGGCTCCCTGCAAATAAATACCTGGAACTACCCTGTGCAGCAGGTGCTGCAAGATGGAATTTTTCACAGGTTCAAAAGCAAACTGCTGAGTTTTCCCTTCATTATTTTTCCCATGGTTTCTCAATCTGAGAGCCTTTTTGGGGAAAGCAATGTTTTTACCACATAAATAATATGCAGCTCCAATGTGGATTAGAGGCTTTGTTTGCTATTTTAACATTGACGTTAAATAATTGTGCGGCTTCTTGTCATTCATTTTTAAAGGCCATTAAGTGTGATGAAATGTCACATTCCCTCTCTGAGCATCACAATGTTTAACAACTTCTAATGAAAATACACTGTATGCCACAGACTATTGCTCTGCAAATGAAAAGCACCTATTGATCAGGCAGGCCCCAGCAAATGGTCTGATAAGTTTCTAACTGAAACACAACATTAACCCCAGACGTGCTCTTCCCTATCCCTCTGCTGATGCAGCAAAAGAGGCTCTGCAGACCATGTCTTGCTACTCGCATGGAGCTGGTTCACTACATGAAGAGAGGGGGGGCCCATTTTCAACTCATTCTGTGAAATCAACTTGATCGCCTCATGTTAAAAATCTAGAGGCAGCACTGAGGTGACTCCAGTGACACAGAGGTAATTAGCAGGTGGAGGACATCACCAGGAGGATCCGCTGAGAATAATGTTCTGCGGTAGGGGTGCTGCTGAAGAGGAGCAGCACATGAGCAACAAGGAAGACAAAGGGCCCTTCGAGAAGAACCTGGTTACATATCCAGAGCCACCACTCGTAAAGAGGTCTGATGAGATAGTGTGCATAAATGTTTTATTGCTGAGAGACTCAAAGCTCCAACAGTGCAAGCAAAGTCTGTTTTCTTTTTCATGTAGGGCAAGCAGTCTGAAAGATGTCCCACCAATGACCTCGACTCTGACCCAGAGGGGCTGTCTCTGGCTGAAAAGATGATTCATTCACTCTGCTAGAAGGGCTGAATGAATAGGCAGTATTCAGACTGCAGAACACTTATCAGTTGGGATTCCCTCAAAATTTAGGTCTGACATGACTGGGTCAGTAACCATGTGCTTTTGTTCCTAGCTCCTTAAACAGAAATGTCTCCTTGCATTCTTCAGCGGTTCCCACAAATCAGGTCGATTTTTATGGCTTGCTAATTATTACTGCTAGACTTCTGCAGGGCTTCATGATGAAAAGTAGTGTATTTCTGAAAGCTTAGGGCACAAAACCTACAGAATAAATCACTACTTATCAGGCAGCAACAAAATCCAGCCATGGCAGCCACTTGAATTTACACATCTGGGTAATGCTTAACTTTATTTGTTTAGGAATAGAAAGTTTTGTTCTGCTTTCATTGACAGAGCTTACTAAAAACTGCCAATAATGCAAAAGGAGCAAAACTGTCACAAAAGTAACTGTCGCAAATCGGACTTTGTCTAGAGGTGCATCAACATCTATCACACATACAGAGCTATCTGAAATGCCATGAAGGTTGCACAGTTACACCTCAGGAGTTGAGCTGTAAAAGAAAAGAGGGATAATCCCAACTGGGTCTCCTTTTGCATATACAGGCTACTGCCTAGTTTAAGAAACAAATTTTATTCTTCCCATTCCCTCTGTCTAGATTATCCCAGTACTTACTGCACTAGCTACCCAACCACTGCCCCATGGGCCTCAGTCCCTCACCCAGGGCCTGTACATGTTTGCTGTCCAGTTGCAGCTTTCACCACTGCAGACTTTGCAAGTGTTATCCTTCCCACACTGATATGCACTTCCAGATCCTCTCCTGCAGGTTCCATCCTAAGCAGCAGTTTCCCATTCCTTTATGAACTTCCAGTTTTCCTTCCTGGACTTCTGTCCCATTCAGCCCCTCTCTCCAGCCTGCCTCTATTTCACTGCTTTCCCATACTCAGCTTTCCTCACACATCTTTTATCAAAGCTGTTTCTTCTCCCCTTCACTCCCTGCTTCCACAAGTTCTTGGCCATGTTTTCTAACTTTGGTTTCCTCTGATTTTTAAAGTACATACTTTCCTCTCCTCTTCCAGAGACCATAAGCAAAGGAGAGGGCAGTAATTCTTTCTTTTTTTTTCCCCACTTGCAGTGTTACAACATGACATATATCAGGCTGGTCAGGCTCAGGGAAGTTGGAAGCAGCAGAGGCTCTAGCAGGTCTCTCCTGACAGCAAATGTTGAAAAGATGTGTTATCCCCTCCTCAATGCCAAGGTCATTAAAGAACTTCACAGACAAGTCCTGAGTTAAAACTGCAAACCTGGATTCCTCAATGCAGCCCAGGAAGGCAGCTTTACTCCACGAAAGGGCAGCTTGGGCCAAAACACATGCATAAGAGAGCAACACCAGCCTGACTGCCAGAGAGGAAAATTGCAACCTAAGCTTTTGCAACCTTTGCTTTTGCCAAAAAGTTTGGCAAAGTGGTAACAGAAACAGGGTCTAATAAAGGAAAGTAGCAAGCCACCTGAGCTGGCAGCCTCACCTGCAACACCCTGATCAAAAAAAGTGTGAGGGGAGGTGCACGTTATGCTCAGAGACACGTGAGCCGGTAGGATTGCCACATCCATAGGGATGGCAGGCCATGCACTGACTGTACTGCAGGCCTGAGTCTGACTGTCTGATTTGAAGCACAAGGTGTAAAGAGACCTGCAAAGACTTTTCTGAAGAGGCAGACAGCCCTGAAAGAAAGCACAGGTTGAGTGAGGCGAGAGCTAAGAACTGCCAACAGAGGCATCTCAAAGGCTTTGCTATATCCTCTTCACCAGCAGAGTGCTGCCTGCCACTCAGATCTGGGCTCTGTTCCTGTCCAAACTTCTGCTAATGCTGAAATGGCTTCGGGGAAGAGCCCACTTGAATTCTGGAAGTTCAGAGAGAATGGTTTTGGACTCTCTGGGCCCCTCTTGTTGAGAGTAATGCAGTATTCATGTCTGCCGTTGTGGATTCCATAATCTCTGGTCTTTTCCTCTGGTGCTGCCACCACGAAGTGTCTGAGCCACAGCTGCCCCCCACCAGGCAGGTCCTGGCCACTGAAAGGGGCACAACGTGCCAAGGCCTCCCCCTCATCTCTCAGCAAACCAATGCTGAGTAGCAGGCAGCAAGATACTTGTCCCAGATCCAGTCTCAAAGGTACAAAATGACTTGAATTCACTCAGCCTGAGCCCTGAGACGAGCTTTGTCCTCGGCAGTGCCCAGGCTGCAGCGCAAGACGTCGTACTGAGGTCCCTGACAGCCCATGCAACAGACAGGACACTTCGTTCTGAACTCCAGAGACCACCCCCACCTCCAAAAATTATCAGAAGCAATAAACCACGATTGCTTTCTCTGCATCTAGACTTGCACCATGTGAAACAAAAGACCTCCCCCCCATCAAACATTGGACACCCCTTCAAAACTGTGAGAATGCATCCATGAATGAACAGGCAGTAAATTCAGTAAGATACAAACTAACCACACCTGTGCCAATGTGTCCTCTTCAGTCTCACTCCTCTCAGCCCGTCTCTGGGCACAGGAGAAGATGTGCCTCAGCATATCGGCCATGTACAGCCCTACACCAATCTCTGGAACACCCCCACAGCCAGGAAAACGCACATGAAGACACAAGTTCAGGGACAGAGACTTCCTGATCAATTCACAGATTGTCACACTTCCCTCCCACCCCACACCTGATGTCTGCACTTTATTAGGCTGATGTGGCATTTGGAGGCATTTTTCCAGGATAGGGGATTGAAGTATTTTCCAGCATCACTGGGTACCCAACATATGCACTGTCAAAGACCAAGAATTTATGAAAACCACTTTTTCTCTTTTGTTTGACAGAACACTTACACATTATAAACAGAATGACTTGGCTGCTGTCCTTTTAGCTATTACCAGTTTGAAACACTTTACTTGAGTGGGGTTGCAGCACCAACTAGAATAATGAAATCCTAAAAGCTCCTTTTCCTGAAACACTGCTAGGATCAAACCCTACTGTGTGACTGCCAGTCAGATTTTCAGAAAGGATTTATTCTGGTGCTTTGTCAGTGTCCCTCTGTGAATATTAAAAAAAGTCAGGAGATTCTTCTTGAAGCAAATTTTTGCAGTCCTCAAGACATTCCAATTTTCTTCAAATTTCTGATCAGTTTAGAGGGCTTTACTTGTAAAGTGCATATTGTTAACATCAGGCTAATAAAGACTACAATATCCACTTTATTATATTTGACATAAAGCCCATGATCAGTGAAAAAAAATTACCATTTAAAAAACGGTAACGCTTCCAAGGAGCACTGCTCATAACCAACTGCAGCTTCTGAAATGCAGGTGGTATTCTTCCCTTAGCCACAGTAAGTAACTACTAAGGTATGCTTTTAAATAGAAGGTTTCTATCAATACTAAAAGAACAGAAAGGTGACGGGAAGTTACTGCATAATCAGTCCTCTCCATACGGTTAATATTTCATTGTTCTCTTTGTTCCCTAGCATGAAACCCAACATGGCTCTACTTTCTTTGGCTCTTGACCTATTACTGCTTTCTCTACTGATTTACCTGTTCAAAACCCCAGGAGGCTTTAATGTGAAAGATTTCCAAAGATAACAGGAAGATTTATGAACACTGTCCAAAGCTCTCCTTATCATGCCAGAACAATCTTCTGCAGCCAGAAAGGCACAGAAAGAGCTCACATTAGGGACAATCAGTGCAGTATTCAGAGCCTTCTGCTCAAATTCCCAGACTAGTTCTCAGTCAATGGTATAAAAACCAGTCAGGGAAACTACACTAAAGACATGGTACAAGAACACTTCTCATTCCACCTCTTCTTAAAATCTATATTAAAAAAATCATTGCAATTTAACTCCCAAAATTCATTTTTCCATTTCAGCAACTGCCAAACAAGACACATGATCATAAGAACAGGGGCAGCAGCAAAGCCCAGTGCTGTAGCAATTAAGGCCCCTGGACATCCCCATCTCTGCAGATCATTGTGAAGTGTTAATGCAAAGCCAAATTAGGTACAAAAGGGCAGAACTGGACTTTTATACAACAAAATGAATAGCCAGTCCCTTGGCAGGAAGAAGTCTAAGCACTCAACATGTTCTTGAGAGGGAGGAAGAGTGGAGCAGTCCAGCCTTGCTGCAGAACAGATCAATACTTGTGTGGGAAGCCAGGAAGACAAAGAGAGCTTTCTTCTCCATTGCCAAGATGTCTCTATCCTCACCCAACCCCTAAGTGCAGCATTCTGTCAACCCTGGTGTTCCTGAAAATCCTACTTTCAACACTCTTCTGAAGGTGTGGGCTTGGTCCTACCAACAGAGCCAGGCATGTCTCTGCTGGGAAATCACCAACATGCATCAACAGCTCCTGACATACAACTCCTGAGACAACGCTGTAATTCCTCTGCAAGTAAGCTAGGCAAGGGTATTTGGGGTGTTGCACTGGTAAGCCCTTCAGTCCTTCACTGTTCATGTCCTGTAAGCAGGCTGTAGTAACGAAAAACCCCAAACCAAACCAACAAACCAAACCAACAACAACAACAACAACAAACCCCACCCAAAAAAATCCACCACAAATAAACCAACCCCAAAGGACAACCAAAACCAAACCTAACCGAACAAAACCCCCACCAAACCAAAACAAACAAAAAACCCAAACAAAAACAACAAACAAAAACCCAAACAACTTTAAAAAAACTGAAAAAAACCCCCCAAAAAACCCCAAAAAACTTTAAAAAAAAACCAAAAAACCCCCACACCAAACCACACCACAAGAAAAATGGAACTTCACGTATTTAAGAGCTGGAAATACCCAAAACATCCTCTCATTGTAAATCAAGCTTTTTTTCCTTAGCAGCTAAGAGTGAGCTGTATCCTAAATTTTCCAACATCCCCACAGGATTACTGACCCGCATTACCTTGCTCAGTGCCTATCTGCAGGACTGCAAATACATGGCACTGTAGAATTATTGGGTGCAATACAGCATCAAACACATTTACGCCACACGTGGCAAAGCACTAAACACAACCGACTTCCATGAGTTAGTATGTTTTAGTCATACAGTGTTTCCAAGATCAATTCATTAACAGGAGCTTAGGCATTCAAATCAGACCCTTCATCATTTCATTTTAACCCCTTCTTGCTGCTTTTCTCTGTATCTTTTCCTGCATGCAGAAATACACAACTCCATGCAGAATTGCACAATTTCTCAAGCGTTTTCATGTGTGCTTTGACAGGGGCTCATGCTTGCAATAGTGAATCAAAATATCAGTCAGTAAAACTGACTCCCTCAGGGATTACAAACATGGCGTAACTGTGGTGCCAGAATACATCTAAAAGAATGAAATAGCAACGTAAGGAGTACATTACACATTACTTTAATTGCACCCTCTTTACAGAGAAGACAACAATGGAACCTGGTAAAAAGATGATTAATGTTTTCTGCATTTAGCAACACCTGCTTTCATTTTACTTCCCTTGTCGTCTCTGCACCAGAAACCCTGAAATAACCAGCATCACTGCAGTTGTAATACTTGAACACCCACCTCAAGCACATACAGAAAAAAGCCTAATTTTGTAGGCTTTGGTGCTTTTAAATTATGTTTGTTATCATGAGAACTCACTTAAAATGCCACCCACAAGCTTGCAGAAAGGGGGTAAAAACAACAACAAAACAAAATTTTTAAAAATCTACTTTTAATCAGTGGTCGTACACTTGCTGCATTGCAGCATTCTCACTAGCTCCCCAGCCTTCTGCAGTAAGAGGCAGCAGAGATACCCAAAAAGATATATTTTGCTGAATACTTTATTCTGGAAAAAAATTAGCTGACAGTTCGGTTGTTGTCCAGTACTTTTATATAATATTCCATTCAAGGAAGATTAAGCACACATACACGTTCTGCACCATGATACAAGGTTTGATTGGAAAACAAGTCAGTTACACGTATGTTAAATGAGAGGGCAACTCTGACAGCCACCCAGGACAAAAAGGTTTTTTGTTGACATCTTTGATTCTACCTTATTTATCTTTGAGATAAATCAAAGCTATGAAACCCTCTGCTTTCCCCTTCATCCTACCAATTTGTTAGCTTTATAAATTTATGCTGATTTTTACGTATATTTACTTCAAGAAACTCAAATTATAGCACTGTATCTTCTAGGCTTCTTGTCTGTTTTCTTTTTAATTTACAGCTTTATGTTTGGATTAATAGACATGGATGCTGCATTCCTGCAGTCTGACTAGGAGCCCGAGTTTGCACGCCAAGGCTTCAGCCATGTCAAACCAGATAATTAAGACTGTGGCTGAAACAAAAGCCTGTAACAAACCACACCAAGCAGCTTGGTCAGCGGTGTATGTGTTAAATGCCACAACTGATGCAGACTGTAGGAACAGCCTGCGGGCAGTGGTGGGCAAGAAAGGGGGAAGAGTTTCACACCTCTGATCAGAACAACTTGCTAGCCACTTACTCAAAAGGAGTCATGTCACCAGAGCTCTCTCTTAGAAGATATATCTACCCCTCCACAGGAGGGAAATGATTGCTGTTGTAATTAAGAGACTAGCCAGAGTGTATCTCACTGAAGATGAGAACAGAATGAATTTCCCATGAAAGATCAATCACCCTCTCTACAACACTGTCCATACTGGAGCATTAGGCATCCTTTAGGCTTCAAAAGCAGCAGCTCCATAAGGAAAAATCTATCAGCCAGAGAGAGATGGCATGAGCATGAACTATACCAGAAACCCTGGATACTACCTTCTCAAAAGGAAAATGTAAACTGAGTTGAAACCAGGGGGATAAAATAGACCTTCAGGGGAGCAGGCAGGTCTCCCAGTCCTTCACTGGCATCTTTACACAACATTAATCGGTCTCTCCATTTTGAATGTTATGTATAATGTATGCACTTGCAGCTGTACTTCCACCTGCCACGAGTTAAGCATGGCAGATGATAAAGGTTCCACCAGAGGAGGGAACAAACCCATGCACCAGCAGCAGGGGATGCCCTAAAAGACAGAGATGTCCTATTTGAATCACACAGGCTGCATTGTACCACCCAGGCTGGGGGAGGCACAAACATCTTCCAGTGACACCAGAGGCTCTCAGCCATGCCAAAAATACAAGCGCATTTGCTTGAACTCAGAACCGCCACCAGGCAAGATCCTGCCAACCATATTTTGGGGAAGAATTCTAAGGAGCATCTATCACAGGTAATTTCATTGGGGTCAAGAGAACTACCTTGACTTACCCCACCTCCAAATCTGTACCCAACAACTGCCTGCAGCTTCCATGTCACCCCTGTCCTGCTCCTGCACACGTACAGAACTGACTCCCACCAGCTTCCATGGATTGTATACCACACAGGCAAAACATGAGCAAAGCGTGACCCTATATACTCAGAAGACCATGAGCATATCATACCAGAGGGTGGGATGTGGTGCAAAGATACGAGAAGAGGGTTGAGCTGGTACACACACAACAATCTGAGTAACATTAACCATGGCTGAGCTCCGTGCAACCCACTTTCATGCCAGTGACCCACAACACAGTGTCTGTGCCAGTTCAGGCCAACAGGACCAGCTCAAACAGCCCTTGGCTCAATGGCTAATTTTCAATTGTTTTTCCTCCTTCCCTTTTCTCTTTCTTTCTGCTAATTGCAGTGACTCTGGGACCATGCCCCCATAGAGTTGCATTATTCATAAGAATAATGCTTATGATCATCCAAACCTCCCACTGACAAAAAAATACTGTGTTTAAGAAAAAGCTTGACTTATCCTTCATAGGCATGGATTTACCAGGAGATGAGTAACATTAGAAATTTTAAATAAAGATATTTCCCTCTTATTATCTATAGACTGCTAAGATTGATTGTCTCACCTCTTCTATGGATGACTATGGACAATCGCCATGATTGTCTCACCTCTTCTATGGATGACTGTTAATTTATTATTTTCTGGTAATTTTTCTTCTTCCATTTGGCATTACCTGCATAGAATTTTCTAAAGTTGACTAAGGGATGAAGAATTTCATGCACCAATGGAAGTGCGTTCAATATTATTTCACTCAAAAAGAGGTTTTCTTCCTCCTACAATTGTGGTGTAATATAGATATTCCTACAATCACAAGGATCTTTAGAAAGGCAGAGCAGTTTTATGGTTAAGGCACTGAGATCCAAGATAAGAAATTAGTCCAGGCCTCTGCTGCTCACCTGACACTATTACCTTGAACTTATGAATAAACAACCCCATGCCTCGGTTCTCCCAGCTGTAAAACACAAATTACGATATTCACATGTTGTGTAACTTGCCTATTTATGCTGCAAACCCTTGAGGGCAAGGGCTGGCTCTTCCACATGTGCAAGGATGCCCTGGCTCCCACCCAAAGCCTTTGGATCCACATTTTCAGAGAGTTTTGCTCAAGGAAGGACATTTATCAGACACAGCATCTGCCTGAAGGCAGCAAGACAAACTTGAGGCCACAAAAAGGAGACTCAGAAGGACCGGAGCACACGGGGGAAACAGAGGGATCTGGGGCACCACGTGCCTGCTTGACAGCCCTGGGGACAGAGGCTGCCCTGAGCTCTGACTGTCAAACAGCTCCAGTCCCTGGGGGCCTCAAAGCTTAACTCAGGCATCTGGTGCTGCTGAAAGGGACCTTGGTCCCTTAAAACTCTCAGTCATCAGTCAGGACTGATGGAATAGCCACAGCTTAAAATTCGGATATGAAGTCTCTGATGAAGGTTGCAGCCTACAAACTACATTAAGGAGTCCCTGCTGTTGGTATTACCCTAAAAACAAACAAAAATGCAGATTTTTATTTCAACTTCATAGGGCTGCTGGACTGACCAACTGGGTTGTCTCTAAATGAATTCTTTCACAGATACTCCACAGCACTTCCCACATCTTTCCTCCAGGCATCTATATAAAGCTTGCTGCATTTCTTCTTCTGATGGATGCTCATTTCTAAAAATACTTGTACAAAGAACTGTCTTTGGTAGGAATTAAAAATGTGACACGATATAGTGCGAAAATTCATTTCAGAAAATATAAATCACAAGGTATGCATCAAGTCCTTGATACCAATCTGCCTCCATATATATGTAACGGGTCCTTCAGATCTCTCCCTGGTGTTAAAGCAGGATTGTAAACTGCCTGCTTAATTCTGCTGGTCACCTCAGAATATATGCAAACACACAAGCAGCCCACAAATTCCCCAATTCTCTTACACTACTTGTGCTCCTGTTTCCTGTCTTTGCCAGTGTGCTGTGTCTATCCACACTTGTAATTGTCAATCACACTGGGCAATTTCTATCATGTGTGACAGAAGATTCTGCACTCCTACCTACCACCTTAGGAAATCCACAGATGAATAAGAGAGAGAGAGGATAAATGCCTCTACGAAGGGAAAAAAACAAGGAGAAGAGCTCAGACTGTATTTCTCCTGTCTGGCAGTGTCCTGGTGTTCTACTCAGTAGATGTGGAGCTCACATGCAGCCACAGCATACACTCTTTGTGGAGGAATTAACTGTCTAAGCACAGACAGGTTAAGGATGAAACAGGTGCTGGTTAACCTACAGAGAGAGAGAAGTCACTGCAGAAAGGACATAGAAAGTTGCTGAGAAAATGCAAACTAAGTCAGGAAATCCCAAAGGTCCAAGGAGTAAATGGAGATAATTCAGTGAAGAACAAGGAGAAACAACACAGGTAAGGCAAAGTGGGTATGAAAGGAATAATCAAATGCTGGGAATATGAAAGATCACAGTAGAGTGTGTGAATCTTCCACAGGGAACCAAGAAGATGAGAAAACTAGTGGTACATGGTACCACAGGAAGGGAATACAGGGGCTGAAGAGGTGAGGTAGAGATTGTACGTAGAGTAGTGGCAAACATCACAAGCTCTACGTAGAGAGCCAACACTGGATGCCACCCCACACTGACAAATACCCATTATTTTAATTTAAAAAACAGTTCAATTGGCAACACCATTTCCAGCACTGAGCTGAACTCAAACCAAGAGAAAGTCCTGACTTCAGGCATTTCAAAGTACAGATTTACTCTGGAAGGTCTAGATACATTTCAGACTGCAAGAAAAGGCACTTCCATGACTTCACCAAATCTTCTTCACTCAGGCCAGAAAGAAATAGGTTTTCTCATCTTTACTTGATGGTTTTGTTGATAGCTGGAAGCCAGTTATCTGAACATTCAGAACCTAGGGGGAAAAAGGGGCAGCAAGGTGGTCCAATTCTGTTCTAAGGCCAACACTTACATTCGTTTTTTTAAATGGAGTCGAACTGTTTTGTCCATTTCTGTTATTTGCTATAGTGAACAATATGCAGAAATAGAGCTGCATCACTAACTAGACTTTAGCTCAATTAGGGAAAACAACATTCCCAATGGAAAACATACTAAAACAGCAGAGACAAACAAGAGGTGAAGCTGACCTCCTGTATTTTACAACTCACTATACACTGGATTTTAAACTGAAACACCCCCCTCCCCCACCCAAGTAAAATAGGATTTGATGCCTTGTAGGCTCCATATCCTATGAGGATGGTTTTCTATCTACAATTTCCCAGCATGAACTACGGAGTCTCTAAGGTACTAATTACACTGGCAAATATGGTCTCAGCAGTGTGTGCTTTCTGGCTGCTTACAGCTCCATGCCTCTGTGGAGATTTGACTGTAAGCTCCTGGGGGCCTGGAACAACTCTGCTGTTTGAACACACAGCATCTAACACAACAGTGATCTAATCCAGACTTGGACACCTAGTTACTAATATTATGATAGCTACAGCAATGAATCATGTAGCATTAAGAAGAATCACAGCAAAAGCTGTTGCACACAGTATCTAGTTCCCAGGCATAGCCCCATTAACCTTACACTCAAAATCCTGTGGCATCTAATTCTGTTTTCAGCACAGAGTGGATGTTCTTATGATTTTTAGCAGCCAAACTCATGCAAGAGTAACTGCATAAAAAAGCAAAACATTTTTTCTTGCCCCAGAGAAGTTACAACTGAAATAAGAATACCAGGGAGCTGTTATTAAGAGTACACTGCAGGAAACCCATAGAGATGCAGGTATGGGCAGCATTATGAATTAGTCATTGAGGAAGGGCTCCTGATCAAAGTGCCTTGCAACTTACCCCAGATTTCCACACAGACATGGCAAAAGACAGAACAACCAGCAATCTTACAGTAACATCCTGAAGCCTTCTGATGTAAAATTCAAGGATGATTTGGAAAATAATGAAGAGACAAGCCATTGTGGATCTCACATTTCACAATAAGACCTCACTTGAACATTAATTGCATAGTACACTCCTCCTTGTGTAATTATCCCAGCTGTCCAAAATGTCATGACTAGAGACTGGACTGAATTATAACTTCCTGGTTCAGAAGGGACCAAAGTCTCAGAGGGATTAAAAACAGGAGAAAAAAAATGACTCATCTTAAGGATGACAACTACAGTATTTTTTGGTCATGACTATGAAAAGTTTTATCAACTATGCTGGAAAAAACATTAGGATTCAAACATCTGTTCTTCTCGTAAGTGTCATTCCTGAATACAAATGAATCTGTGCCTCTCAAACTTCTCTCATGAAGAACGCTCACAGCACTCCCATTATTCCCACTATCTCTTTCAAAAGCATGTTTACTATCACAACTGCTTAATGACACTTAAAGAAGGGTTAACTGTGAGTGTCACGTTCCCTAGCACTGAACTTACAAGCTGTATTGCTCAGGCACTCGTGACTTGAATTACAAAGCTATTTACAGGTATTAAGTGTGAATGGGATCATTTTCCCCCAATCGCTTTGCAGGCAGCATCGACTTCCAGCTCCGAGACACGAGCACATCCCTGTGTGCTGCATCCTTGTCCTGACACCAGCCAGAACCAGATGCTCCACAGGAAAATTCAGGAGAACGTGGCAGGAGGACTCGGGTGTTTTCAGACAGCAGCAGGGTTTGCTGTGAAAATGAACAAGGGACGTGTGGTTCGTCAGACCACTGGAAGAGACAGGCGATACAAGGCCTTTCTGAGCGGGGCCCCAAGAGCAGTCACACCTGACAGACAGTGCAGGCCTCAGAAGGACACTGAGCTGCCCTGCAGTTCCTCTGAAAGAAGGGCTGATGTGCACCACTTGGCAAAGAGTTTTGAAAACTGAAACTCTAATTTTTGTAAGTGCGAGCAATTCCTTTTCATACAGCTGTAAAGCTATAATCCTTAGCAAGATGATTGGTTTTCAAAAGGATGTTCACAGCAAAAATTCAACTGCCTTTAGAGGAGATGAGCTTCTATTCCATGGTGTTGAGTTTTCTTTCCCTCCATGACATCCAGAGGACAAAACTCATAGTTGTGAGAATTCAGCATTAGCATACTGAACTGGTTCCTGAGTTACAGGAGGGATTATGTTGACTTGACTGCTGGAGATGCAGAAACAACTGAAGTAAGTGTTCACAAAACCAAAATGCAGCTCAGCAACTCACCTTCACTTGCCTAATTTTGCCCCTCTATAATGTCACTTAAGTACTGCACAGAAATGGAAAAGTTCTGTATTGGGGTCGGCTGCTGATCCTGACAAAGGAATCAAGCGTAAGCTGCAACATACAGGACACTCCTGTTTCCCTTCCTTACCAATCTCCTCCTTGAAATTAAACTCTGTGGCTCATCACAACAGAGGGGAAAGCAAGGATGACTGTTGTGGTGCAGATAGATGGTGAAACACCAGGACCTTCCTGAAGCATCTCCGAGGGGAGGGTGCTCTGCTGGGCACACGGCGGACACCACGCCCAACACGCAGCCGATGGTCAATTCGAAGCGACGGAGGCAGGAAGGGTCTCTCTGTGGGCTTCCAGCGGCGCTTATTAAAGGTGGACATCATGTTGTGGTGGATGTCAACACCTATCCACGCGCTGAAAGGGTCCAGGGACAAAGACGGGGGAAAGCTGAGCGTCCAGGGTTATATATGGGCACAGAGGGGGTGGAGTCAGCGGTAACAACCAACCAACGGGAAGGGTCGGTGGGAAAGTAATTACAAAGACCAGTGGGGAAACAACTAGGGAAGACAAGCAGGGGTACAGGCCAATGGGGACACACGAACAGGGAACCTACCAGAAACTAAACATATATGGTAAACTGGGGATGTAACAGCCAACGGGCCAACAGCCAATGGGGGTACAGGGAACGAAGAAGTTGCCAGAACCTGAACGTGTATGGTTAACAGGGGGTGTGGAAGTGGGGTTGATTGATGCTTACAATAAGAGTCTGCAGGGATCAATAGGGGTCCATAGGAGTCAGTAGGAGAGGCCAAGGCCTAAGGGCCATTGCTTCAGGGCGTAGCCCCTGGAGGTTCCCTGACAGGTCCACAGGCCTCCACCGATGACACTTCCTTCTTCCTCTCCCCTCCTGGTCTCTCTGGTCCACCTCTTGAATCCCAAGAGTTGGGAAGCGACTTACGGAAAAGTTGCAGCAAGTCAGGTAACCTGTCTGTCAATTTCTGCCTGAATTGCTTTGCCTCTTGGCTGTAAACAGGTTTTAAGCATCTACTAGTGACTCAGGCTGCTACACAGGAGTATTACTCAACACCACCACCATCATCATCATAGTGACAGAGGACATTCTGAGTCCTTCCTTTCAAAATGTAGCAAATTCTACCTTTGATAGTACACAAATACAAGTAACAGAATGTTCTAAACAGCTTGTGTTCGAAACAGGTGTTTGCAAAGAATGAAGGTGCAGATAATGGTTATTAAGACAATCAGAAGAAAGGAGGGAAGAGAAGCTGATTACAAAATTGATGACAGCCCTCCTTTCAAAGGAGGAAAGAGGTAGATTGATGCTAAGTGATAAACACAAAGGAGGAAATCCCAAAGGCTAGTTTGGTACAAGGACCTTTTATAAGTTTTACCTGGAAGCGAAAAGTTTCTTGCAAGTGAGATTGTAGAACAGCCTACTGGTTGGTAGGAGACTCTTTTTAAGAGGAAGGCTGATGAAGGAGGAATGGATGCCACACTGACTGTGACAGTAAGTGTACCAAGAGCCTCCTTCAGCCCCGCGCCAGAACCACCCAGGTGGGGGTGCCTCACTGCAGCCCTCCCAATGCCAAGAAGAGGACACTCAAGCCAACGGCATGGGAAAAGAGAAGACAACACCAATAATGCCACTAAGCTCCACACCTTGCCCTCTGCCCACTTGCCGACTTTCCCTAGTGCTACAACAATCACTGCAAAAAAAAAAACAAACAAAAAAAACCCCAACACACACACAAAAAAAACCCCACAAAAAACCACCCACAAAACAAAACAAAACAACAACAAAAAACAAACAAAAAACACAAAAAACCCCCAAAACCCCAACAACAAACAAACAAACAAACAAAAACCCCCAAAGTAAGCAAAATGAAAAAGGAGAACATTCCAGAATTTTTTACTCTTCAGAAATCAAGCCAACATGTCTTCTGCAGCTACTCCAAGAAACTCTTCTAGTGAGTATCAATTCATATCCCTTTTCTAATAACTGTTCTAATCATTCCTCACTGACATCTTTCTGTAAATGTTAACTTTCAATCACTGATGAGGGAAATTTCTAACCCTAAAATACAAGCTATGGTGTACTTATGCTCTGTACAAAATTCATCTAAGACGAGCCTGTATCCAAAGAGGCCCCAGCCTAATCGAACAAAGTATCAATACACAAATGTTCTCCCTGAGTACACTGCACGCTCACCTTGACCTCCTGCTGCCCTCCAGGCTCTGTTCCGGGTGGCTGCTGCCAAGCTCCATTCCCACCTACGTGCCTCCCCTACTGAGCATTAGTGGGTTCACAGTAGAAAAAAGGAATTCAAACAATGTTTACTCTCAAAAGGTTATTCTAAATTACCTGCAATCTCAGTGTGACAGAGCCTTTGGAGGGTGTTAAAAGTTCCCCTCTCCTGCTTACAAACAGCCCCAGATGAGCAAATGGTCTTGGCACCTTCATGCTTTGGGGTCCCTTCAGAGAGACAGCTCACACACATAAAAGCTCATGTCAGGAGGAGATGCTGAGTTTGTTCACAAAGTCCAGGGAATCACAGGACCCAGTGACCAGCATGAAGAGTCTTTGCAGCAGCCCCAGAAGCAAAACCACAGTATCAGAGAATGCTGCAACTCTTCCAAAGCTGAGCCCTCAGCTCCAAACACTGCAAACAGGCTGTACTGACACCACAGCTCAGAGGAGCTTGAGCTTTATCACCCATTCCTGAAGTCCCCTGTGCCACCCTCCTGGTTCTGTTACTCCTCCTCCCCATCCAGCAGCCCAGCCTTGGGGGATGCTCTTACACAGCGGGCAAACACATCTCCTCTTCCTGAGCCCCCACCTCCTGTCACAGCCTTCCCTGTCACACACCTGTGACACATTACTTCCACTGCTAATTCTCACTGTTACTTTTAGTCACCCAGAGACAAATGAAAGACAGCAATGCTCACAAGATCTCACACCTCTATTTTATCTCCTAATCACCAGGGTAGCAAGCCTGTGAAAAAAATGCTAGCTCTGGTGTATGATTGTTTCTTTTCATTTCAGACTTGCCAACTTCTTTAACTGTCTGTGGCATCTCAGCAGCATCAGGAGGCTATGGAGCCTCCATAGATGTACTCTTTTTTTGAAGAGCAATAATTTAGGTCTGTCAGTTAAAGGTGGGATCTGCAGAGACAATTTAAGCTTTGCACAGCAGACAACTGAGAACTTACTTTATGGCTGGTGGAACATTATCAGTAGTGAAATGTCAGCTGCAATAAAACTGCCTGTTACTTTAAGTCTTGCAGGCTAATTTAAGCCTTCGTTTAGTACTTGCACTGCTGCAAGGGTATTCTGAGGCCATGGGAAAATTCCTGAAGCTTGCAGGATCACTGCTTACGGTGCCCCTCCTGCCTGGCAGAGGCTGGCAGGAGCCCATAGGGTGCTGGACGTGCTGGCTGCCTCTAGGAGCAAATGGAAGCCTGATGGGAGCAAATGCCAGGGCTGTGGTGACTCCTGCCCTTCCACAGTTTGAGGCCCAGAAGGCGAATGGCTCCTTCCCAAACTGCCGGGCTGCCTGTGCTGTGCTTTCCAGGAGGAGGAGTAACACTGAAATTCTGCGAAACAAGAAGCACCTTAATCCTCAGGCACATTATATGTCTCAGAGACAGGAGAGGCTGGCACATATACACTTTATGTGCCTACACAGCCCATGTTGGGCCTGTGCTGCCATGGCTTGTGAGAGAGAAAAGTTCACATATGGAAAGTCAACTGTCTAGCACTTATGTGTTTGCTTTTTACAGCCTACAAATGCAGGAGCCGAATTTTATTCTCCATTTCAATTTCCCTCAAATTCATAAATCCAGGAGAGACTGCACACAGAAGTAACCTAGGGGCTGGTTGGGAAATCGATGGATTTACGGGCTTATACTAGCCCAAGAACAAAACCAGCCATGTACCCAATACATACACACCCAAGCGCACGTGTGCATGTCCACACAGATCTCACACCATACACTACTGCCTTTTTTCATCCTGTAGTATCAGCTCGCCTTCCTTTCAACCATCCTTCCATTTTTTCATCGTTAAGTATCCTGGCAGCCTCAGAAGCATGGCACTGACTCCTGAAGGAGAGTATGGGAGATTGATTTGGCTCACTGTACAAGTATAATCTCACAGAAGAAATGTGTCCTAAACTGCCATAATCCAGCACCTTCCTTTTTATTAGTGACAAGGCAGAGTAGGGACTTTTACCACCTGAATAAAACTTCCATGCTCATGTATGTGTTCATGCTACTCTTCAAAGGATGCAGAGTCTGAACCTCCTCTAGCTTATTGGGCTGAGAGGACACCCAGTGAAGGGGATCACCACCCTGTTATGCCTGACATGAGCTTCCACAGGCGCCTGTGCTCACTGAAACCCTCGTTTTGCTCACGTTGCAAGGCCAGAGCAAACACACCATTTCTCCCGAAAGTAATGGCAGTATTTCCCCTGTCCTGCCCAAGTTGTTACACCAGCAGAAGCTTAAGCACTTTGCTACCCTGCTCACGCTGCATTTCTTCCTTATGCTTCAGATGTAGTTTTTCAATCAAACTCTGTTCCCATTTGCTGGGGCTCAGTATTCTGTCTTGAGCATTTTCAACTCATGATTGTGAAAACAGCAACTATGTTCACTTGAAAATCAGACTGAAATGAATACACGTGCATACAGAAATACTGACAAAACAAGTATCTGCTCATCTACATGACAGAGGCACCACAGGTTTTCTCTAATGCTTGTTTTTATTCTTCTGGGACAGGAGTCTCCTGAATGTTTTCTCTTTCCAAAAAGGAGGAAAAGTGCATTTCTTTGATCCAACCCAACCATTTTTGATTCTGGAGATCTGGAAGCATTGTGTTTGTGATTACCCTGCCAAATCATTCTCATCTTTTCTGTGGTACGACTCAGTGTAGCAGCAGGGTATGACAAACCAGAGCAGAACGCAAGAGCACTGTGACCTCTCACATGCTCTGCCTTTGTATCATCACGGTCTTAGGCCCTTTCCACCCAGAGCTGTAAGCAGGTTCTTGCTAAGCCAAAAGCAAGACAGCTTCTTTGACAATGGATACTGTGGCTCACATCAGATGCAGGAGGCTTTTCAAAAAAACCTACTTAAAATACTCCTATTTTTTAAAAACAGGAGTATTGCAAAAACAGGAAGTAGCCCCAGAAAAACGAAGTGTTCCAGGAGCTAGAGAAGTTTTCTCAAGCCTTCTTAGTTTGTTGAAGCAGCCTGCTTGTTAAACTATGCCAGCGAGTGAAGAGGTCATACCTGGGTAGGCAGATGATAGGATGCTGCGTCTGGTTGTTAAACAAGGGAAACCCTCTGTTCCTACAACAAAATAGACAAATATGCTCACTATTTAGTCTCTATGCAGTGAATTTAGCATAAACTCAACACTGTAAGGACTATAAAATGTTCTTACATCTTATTGTACACTTCTGTTTGAGCCTTTTTCTCTCAGCTTTATTTTCCAAGTCTCATTAATTCAGATTCCCTGTTACGTCCAGCCTGCTTTGGGACCACCAAGGAGCTGCTGACTCCCTAAGCTGGCCCGAAAAAAGCTGGCACTCACTCCAAAAACCTGTCATTCAGGGAAGGCAAATGGAGCACAGCACAATTCCAGCCAGACTCCCTCCACTGGGACACCTGTCAGAGCTGCTGTATGAAAAGACTCCACTGCAGGGCAATCCCAAGCAGGAAGGAGGAAAGTGGTTGCTACGATGCACAGAATGGAAGAAGAGCAGGAGTCCCTCACTGACTTCCCAGTATGACACATCAAAACAGCTGAAGATACCAAGGCAGGGAACCACTACAGTTTCTTCTTTAAACTGTTCTTCTTGCCAAAGTTGTAGCAGAGAGTTTTAAGTTTAGCTGGGATAAGTAACAAAGGTTACCACAGATGTTACTGCCATTTTTGTGACCCTCTTTAATCAGAGAGAAATGCCTGGGTAGTAAATGTAGTTAGCTTGCTGAAATAGGCTCTGCATGCCCCACCACACATCCTCTCTCCTTTCTCTAAGTGTTTGAGCAGAGCACACTGGGGATAACATTACAGGTGCAAGCAGCAGACAGACACCCACGTGGCTCCAGTCAGGGTGAAAGGAGTCTCCTTACCAGATGTCCTTAAGTATCCCCAGGTATTCTGGAGCCAGCTAGTACTATCACCTATATTTAAGGCTGCAGTTTCTCATAGCCGAGACACTTGTAACTTTTCTGACTTTAGTTGTTCAGAAATTAATTCTCTGTATCTGACTCAAGTTAATGCTTTTGTTTGGGAGTTCACTCTTTTAAAGCTTCAGCAAGAACAGGGCAGGCATTCCCAGGAACTAGAGTAGTAAGAAACACATAACTAAACCAAATTAAAAAGAAGGTTAGTATTAAGGTAATGACAAAAAGTAAGATGTAAGTATGAAATCAGAGAGAATCATAATGCATATTCACAAAGGCAACTAACCTTAAGCTAGAGAGCAGTTCAGCTTTTTTTATTTCCTGGACTGCCGTCCTTTGTCATTGAATGAGTCACCTTGTCTGTACCACATCACTGGCATGGCGTTGTGCTAACTACAGCTTTCCACCAGTTTGCTCAGTTAACATCCAAGAAGCACAGAGAGATTTTGCTGCCCTGAAGAAGGAAGGTTTCATACGGTTCTGACAGCAAATAAATGAAAAATTTGAAATGGAATAAATTCCACCATACTGCAGAGGCTGTCAGCAGAGTGCACCATTCACTTACAAGCCATAATTAGTTACAATAAATGAGCTATGTGGCAATGAGGCTCCAGCCAGAATCAACTCTACCAACCCACAGGACAGAGATGAATGTTAAAATAAGCTAATTAAATTTTCTCTGTCTCCCGAGAAAGACCAATGTTCTTGACAGCCAAGGGTTCAGCACATGGCATCCAAACAGCCCTCGGATGTGTCACCACTGCAACATGAGGCCACAGAGTCAGAACCAGAGGAGGTGGAACACCCCTCTTGGGAGGGGCAAGCACAGGAGACAGAGGCATTCAACAGGGGCATTCACAGAAGTATGGAGACACCTGCTACTTGTATGCTCGATGGTCAGATGGCATTTTTACCAAAAACAACCTTGGCTTTGCACTTTGATTATCTATTCTACCACCATCAAACACGTGTCCCAGTAGTGTGAACTGAAACCTCCATCACCTCTCTGCTGGAGGTCCACTGCAATAAATGTGATTTTAGCCACCAGAATACCAAAAATACTAGACAACCAAAATACAGATGGTGCCAGAAGCAGGCAGCATTTTTGCTGCCCCACGAATTTGCTGGATGCAGGCTGTTATCACCATTTCCACCTCTTGCTGACAAGGAAGAAAATGAAATGATTCAAAGGTTCTTCTGCTAGAGAACAGAAGAGACACCTGCCCACACAGATGCCCACAGCTCCACGTTCAGGGCATTTAAACAAAAAGCAAGAAGTTAACACTTAAGTACCTGGTCAGAATGTGGACCACAAATATCAATGGGTTTTCCACTTCCTGTAAGCATCTTCTAATAATCACAGTGCAGAATGTGTTAGGAAGAGTTTCTTTTTGTTTGTATTTCTCCCAAACCCTGTTGCTTGAGACAGAAGAACCTGTCCCAGTAAGGAATTACTTGAAACTGGCAATGTCTTTAGAAAAGCTTTGTGCTCTGATGAAGGGATGTGCTGGCTTATTGATGCCCCAGAGCCAGGATGGCAGGGGACGGCACTTTGGCTGCTCCAAGCGGCACCTTCCACAAAGGGACAGGGCACAAAACAGATGAGCTGGTTTCTTCACTCCTAATGGGAAGCTGTGATTAATATCTTCCATCTGGGATGTGGCAATCTATGTCAGGACATGCAAGCTTTATCACAATGAAGAAAACCTTGCCCACAAATACAGCAAGGAAGTGCATTCAGCACATTTTCTTTCACTGAAGTACATCAGACAGACTCCCTGATGATGAAGACTAACAAGAGCCCTGGAGAGCTCTAGGCTAGATGCACTGTGACCTAGCATCAAACAGTCAAGGAAACCTGTTCATTCTGGCTCTGCCATTTGTCTGTGGATCAAGCATACTACTTCCTCTGCTGTATCCATTAGGGATTGCCCTTCCTTCTTTTTTTTTGGTAAACACTTTGACTTCTACCTACAAAAACCGACTGAAAAAACCCAGTGTGCATATACATACACATGCCCAACAGAGGACTGAGGTTCTGTTTTATGCACAAGGTATTTGTAACTATTCTTCATTAATGTCCTACTTCTCCTCTTACAGAACTCTCAAAACCAAGAGGATTGATAAATTCATACATTGTACTAATTTTAAAAAATATAGCTTTTTCAGGAGCTGCTTTCCTTTCTCATTTGAGGATCTGTGTGTGTTCAAACACTTCTGCATGACCTCCCCAACAACATACCTGTTCTGCAGAATCACCTCTAATGAAAATTGTAAGGACTAAGTGCATTCTTTTCCTAAGCTGTTCCATTTGTCCTCCTGAGAAAGGAGCTGTGCTGTTATCCTGACAGGTCAGCTCATTCACCTGAGGCCCTGACCCTATGCAGATATCTATTGGCTTCACCAATCTGCCTGCAGAAATGCACGTTTAAGGTTATAAAATCTTCAGTCTGGGAGATTGCCTTTTGCTATATATACCTCAAGAGAAACATACACGCTACGATAAAAGCCTAAATTGCCACAAATTACTTTTCAGCATTTAGTGCTTTGCCCAACAATACTGCAAATGGATCCAATCCATTAGCACCAAACCCTTCCCCATAGCTTCTTCCTTTTACACTACACTCTCCTCCATCTTCCTACTTTCCATATACCCCATGTTTTCCCTTTGGCAGCAGAGGCTTAAAATAACACACATTTTTCAAAGGGATGCAAAAAAACGTATTCTGGTTATCTGCAGGGCAGAATTCACTACACATTTATTATTATTCAGTTTTCCAAGTGCTAGGGAATGAAGGTCAAATATATCTGAAATTCAGCTAGGGTTGATGCAGAGGGCAAATGTCTTTGAACCACTTCAGCTAAAGGAAGCTGTAAATTAGTGACCATCAGCAGAAGTCAGCAGCTTACTGTGGCTTTAGATGTGGCCCTGAAATTCAAAAAGGACTGCAGTAGATGTAATCTCAACTCAAGAATCAAGACTCCAGAGCCACACTCACTGAGGAAAAAGCCGTACCAAGATTTTCACCACCAGTTTGAGTTGGCTTTGGGCAGCACATAGCTCAGTACTTCTCGCATTCCTGGAACGTGTTGCCTTTGAAAGTCAGCTTAGCAGTCTGGACACGTTCCCTTTTGACCAAGGTGATTTAGAAAAGGTTTTAATGATGCAAAATCAAGCAATGCTGATCGTACCATCACCAATTTATTTATTCCAAAAACTACTACACTGCGCCTGCGTTAAAATGACTGGATTACGCCAACACTTCTTAATTCCCCCTGTTTGTCTGGTTTGCACTAAAACATCCACACCAAATCTTTCAACAGCTTAAAAGAAATTTTTAAAACCCTGCAAACTGAAAAAGGTCCATTCATGGGGAAAAGGATCTTTGGGTTGCTACTGCCAGTCTAAACAGTTCACAGTCATGAAGGTAGAGGAGATAAAGTCTGGCTTGGTTATGACTGTGTGGAGGAGATGGGGAAGACCAAAAGCTGTCTCAGCATTCAAGAATCTTGGCTAAGTGGGACCTGAAATACACAGCAGACAGGAGACACTGTTCAATCATTAATGGAAATCAAGGTTAGCAGTGTCAGCACATTTGGCCTGAGAGGAAACAGTTTCCTGATCCTCTTGATGCAGAAGTAACTTGGCTACATTAGTGGCTGCCACTAAGTGAGGATTTAAGAATGGAAACAGAAGGACAAGGAAAGCCAAGGATAAAATGAGCATGTCAGTATTTTCACAGCTTGTATTCAGCAGCCCAGCTAGGACCCCAAGGGGGTTTGTTTCAGGAACCTCAGAGACAGAACTAACTGCTACGTTTGATGGAAATATATGGTGCCTGGGTTTTACAAATAGTGTTTGTAATAGTTTATCTGATTTTTGTAACTAGCAGGGAAGGAGATCGTTCTGATGACAACTACCACTGAGGTATTTTGTTGTGTTTACTGGCACAGACCTGTCATTAACACTCCTCTTAACCACAACTTACTCCCCCTGTAGTTACTCATTGAAGATAGGTCTGGGGGCTGTTTTTCTGGTCAAGTTGAATTTTAATACAGACTGCTTGAAAGATGTACCACCTGCTATTTTATCTCTATAATTTATTGTATAATGAGTTCCTGTAAATTCTTATGATAGCTTAAGAGACTTGCAAGATGGATTGCCGGCCTATTTTCTTCTCAGTTTGTCAGCAAAGCAGAGAGAGTCACTGAGTTCCTCTTGTCACTCACTTCAGCCACAGCTCAGGCTGCCTCTCTCCGCTGAAGGACCTTACCTCCAGAAGAAAGGCTGTCATAAGACTCTCACTGCAAATGAAGATGCTGGCATAGCAATGTACTACAGTCTTGGCATTTGCTTTAGGAGGTTCCAGCTGTTTCACACACCCATGAAACGACTGCATGGGCACAAGCTGTATCTTCACATGCTGGAGAGGAAAAGCTCACTAGAGATTCTGGACAGGGATTGTCTAATAGTCATTTAGTGAAACAGAAACAACCAACCCTGCAAGCTGGTATCCAAGAAAAAATATTTATTTAAGATCTGGGACTAAGAAATCTTCCACCTATTAGGGACACGCCATCCTCACCTCAATATCACACACATACAAGATATGTTTGATGTGTTTCTATACTTGGTCCAGCACCACAAACAAGAGTTCCCATTGGAAGCTGGAGACTTTTCCATTTGGGACATTACTTTACATTCCCCCTACCTCTCAGAGCAAAGACAATGAAAAATGCTACTAAGAAATTTTAAGAAGTTATTACAATTTCTTTTTTTTTCAGTGAACAACAAAAAAACAATAACCTACTTAAGAATACAGGTATTGTACTATATGCATCTTATTAAACTCTGCATTTAATCTGTCTTTGGACTAACAGCACTTTCTAAAACAAGCCCTAGCCCTGCTCATGGATGCAAATCCAAGACTGTGTGTCAAAATCAGGCGGTTCCCAGGCAGAGCTCTTGCAGCGAATAAAGCCAGGATGTGCCAAGATTGCAAAGGGCTATCCCTCATGAGTGACAGACACAATCAACAGAGAAAATCAGCCATTGCCTTTCTTCTCCTTGCAAACGCCTTGACAGCCAAGCTGTTGCAAAGCAACAAGTATATGAGTCTTTCCCTGAGTCATCACAGTAATTCAGAGGAAAGAAAAAGCGAGGGAGGAGAGGATGGAAGAAGAGGGTCTGAGGAACTGGGATGGAGAGTCAGGACGAAGCGTCACAATGAGACTGACAGCTGGCCAGAACCACTTCAACTTCGCTAAGCATGGATTTAAGGATGCTGCACATCTGGAGAAGCCTGGCATGAGCACATACCACAAACTGGCCTCAGGTCTGTGCTGCCCCACTCCAGGGACACCCTTCAACTCAGCAGCAGTGAGGGCATTTTCTCAGCTGCTGCTGTTGAGCCCTGTCCTCCTGGAGCTCTAGGCCACTCACCACAGAAGGAAAGCAGCACGTGCTGCTCCGTGCTAAGCTCATTGTTGCTTTGGCTTCTAGGCTCTTGTCCAAAATTAAAGGTGCGTTTCCTCTCCCTACAGCATCCAGGACTGTAACACAGCTATAGCCCACGCATGGGGTGGAGATGAACAGACAAGGCAGATGAAACAACCACCTTCCAAAGGACAACACAGGAGCCTTTTACGTTACTGATGGGGCAGGGGGCAAGTCTTACGCCAGTAAGAAATTAAGAGCATATGAGACAGAGTTAGAAAGCAAGAACTGCTGCACTGGTTTGGGTCCTCTTGCTTGATGATTCTTTTCTGACACACCAGTTCTGTTTATCCTGAAGTTTTTCCTGTAATATACTAGGCAGATAGAAAAATTCCTCATTACATCCTATAACCCAAGAATGGTATATCAGAAATGTGATGGAAATACAAAATAAGGCACAATAAAATGTATCGCTTTTTTTGGCACGGCACAAGTTTATTTTCCTTATCATCCATGCCATATTACACAATTTAAGGGTGTCAAAAAAAGTTCAGATGATTCTCTCGAAAAAGTAAAAATTCTCTTTGACAGGATTGTAGACTGAGAGACTTTCTGTGGGTAACAAAACAGGTTACAGTCTGAGACAGGATCAAAACCGAGGTCTCTCAGCTCCTGCATCTAATGATAAGGTTGGACATACACTCCCAGCACAGCCATGATGTAACAACGATGTGTAGCTCTATAATCCTGTAGTAACCAAGTGCAGCCTTTTCCCAGTGTGACAGCTAAAATGATGGGAGGAGAACAGCAACGGTTCAGGATGCACGGCTGCTCTGAGACTGCAGGGGGAAGCCACGTTATCCTGTGGCTAGACCGTGGGTTTCTGTAATCAGCTGGCTCACTGTTATCTCTGACTTCAAGTGCACTGAAGTTAGTACCTTTGAGGAGTCAAGAGCAAGCTGTGCAAGCTGTGCAGTACCCTGGAAACTTAGCTTAAGCTGTGGATTTTTGCACTGATATGGATGTCTTTGAGATCAGAAGGCCCAATGCACCATGTTAAGTAAGGAAGGGACAGAGAAGACATTTGCTAGAACACATCCTCGAAGGCACGGCTCCTATATTGTGGCTTATGTGCCACCAGAGACATCCAAGACAAACACAAAAACATTGCCTGAAGACCTCCACCTGAGAGCAAACATGACAGGGGATGCAGTACAGGTTAGCCACTGTTCTGCACCTTTTTAAAGAAATTTTTGTACCATACGTTGGATTTCTGCTTTTTCCTTCTCCCCATTTTAGAGCATTAGAGCCAAGCAGTAGTGCTGCAGTACTGACCCCATCCCATGGCACATTCTGGAAGTTTTACTGGCACTGGATTGGAAAGAACCACATCGTTTTGCTCAGGATCATGCTGAGAAGCCCATTCCACACACATTCCCGTAACACATGCACTTCCTATACACAATACCACGGCTGAGCAAAATCTCCTGGAGGCTTTAAACCTGTTATTTCTTAAGTCACCTCTAAACCTCTTATCTCCATTAGCAATCTGGAATGCACAAGTTACCTGTCACAGGGTGAAGGGGAATTAAGTAAAGCAGAGTCTTGCAGTAGCTGAAAACAGGAAGCTTTTTGCCTGCTTTGCTGGGGATTTTCTGGACATCCCCTGCCATCATTTCCTCCAGGCCTGCCTGAAGGTCTGCACCTTGAGAGTCCCTAGAAATGCCCACCACCACTCACAGCACATCCAAGCTAGATCTGAAATACAGCATCACTTGATTTTCTTTCTGGTCAATCACTTGATTGACCAAAGTCTGTGCTCACAAAAGCAATGTCTCTCCCAATCCGGGGACTGCTGAAGCAACTACACCTGCCATAAAACTCCTCTTAGCATGCATCCTGCTTTGTGGAAAACCTAGTAACCTGCTAATGACTTATGCAAATAAGCACAGCTCTATGCAAGAGACAATATGATACCAGGATCAGCCAGGAAGAGACATTTCCACTGAAACAGAACTCGCCAGTAGTCACATTATCACCCCCAGAACACAGGATGGCTGGCACCAGCACATCCACACCCAGCCTTGCCCCCTTCAGCATTTTCCCTTCATTCCACGTCTTCTCTCTCGTCCTTGCTCAACTCTTAAGAGCAGCAAACTCAAGTGACATTTGCCTATCAACAGGCATTTGATAAGAAATACCAATTTCATTTAAAGGTGATTGATGCTTATGGGACATGGGCCCCACAAATGCCACAGTCATGTCAGCCACAGAGGTGTGACAGTAGGAAAATTGTCCAAATACACTACAGTATGATAGCTCTCCAGTCCTTAAGAGCCTCAGTCCCTGGATTCCCTAAAAAAATCCCCAAGCTCTGACTTCTGTATCTAACAAAGAAATGAGGAAAATAGTGGCAAAGTCTCTTCTCCTGCTGCCCCAGTTTCATGAAAGCCCTTGTCTATTTGTAGTAGAGTACAGGTGAGTTCTGCTGATAAATATTCAGGCACAGCTATCGTACTACATGCAGGTAATAAATTTGTAAATAGAATGTTTGAATTGGGCAGAGGAATGCCATAAAAGAGAATTTCAAGCTGGGGTAGAGGATCCAAAACAGAGTGTGGGTGCTCCCTGAGAGGCTGTAAAGGCCAGGCTCAAATCTTCACTCCAAAACAGATACGTAAACAATCCTAGTCATAAAGTTTACACCAACATGTATGTTGTCCTCCATTTATGTAATTCATAAGGAGTCTGCAGCCCAGCTGACAGCAGAAATCTTCAATCCCCATTCTCCTGAGGCCCCACGAACATGCACTGCCCAGCTCATCCTGCACACACTCTGCAGGATGGGTTCCCACACAACCTTCTGCCAATGACCCACACCCTCAGGCAGGCTCAGGGCTCGCCAGCACTAACATTCCATGTCTAGAACACATGGGAACACAGGGCCAGCCTCATGGCTTGGAGCAGCCACCACACTCCTCAGCTGGGTTTGGGGGAACTTGCAATGCATCCTGTCATTAATCCATTCTGCCTGGCTGCTCTTACAAGAAATCCTACTTCATTTTCAGGGTTCTTTCTACACAGGATGCCGGCAGCAGGGCTGGAACAAAACAATCTGCCCATAAATGCAGCTAAAGACACAAGTAACCACTTGACTATTAACTTTTTTTTCTCCTATCACATTTTTTATTAATTACATTATTCTTTTGCTTCTAAAAAAAAGCATGGACTGGCCTTGTCCACGTGCTGGGTACGTGGGTGGCTCTTGGAGTGGTCCCCTCACACTATGGGCACCCTCTCAGCTCCAGCAGCACCAGAAACCCAGGCTGCTTTCGTACCCCACACTGTGAGCCCATAAACCTTGCTGAAACATGAGGGATTTCGGCTGGGCCCAGGGGCCAGGCAAAGCAGTCATGCTGCCTTTGAAACACAAGGCAGTGTTTCCTTACTGGGCTGCACTAAACCAAGAAGGAATGCCCGGGGTAGATCAGCGCTCTACTGCACTGCCCATCAATGCCCCGAGCTGGCAGAGATTGCCTTGCCAGGCCCTACACAGCTTCTGAAATGTTTTCTCAATCCAAGCTCAAGATATCAACAAACCCTGAGTATTTCAGACTAGATCAAATGAAATGTTTTACTTGGTTTTTTCTTTGAGTTCTCCTTCAGAAATTTGAGCTATTCCAAATTGAATGAATTTTTTTTTTCCATTTTCAAAATGTCTAAAAAATGCATTTTAAAATCAGAAAAACGGGAAGGAATTTTCAGGAATAGGAAGTTTTTGAAATGAATCCTTTCCCAAATAAACAGTTATCGTTTTACAAATAGTTTTTGTCTTTTTTCTGTTTAAAAGAAGTGCTTGAGTAGATAGACTCCATTAAGCTCAACGTCCTACTTCAGTATGAACTCCAAACCTAATTCTGGGAAACAAGGCCTTTCTTTCTTTTTCCAGAGACGAGACAGAATAAACTGACTAACTGTCAGAGTCAAAAAGACTCCCTTCTTCAGAGCAAGAAGAGTCTGCTGTGAGAACTCTTCCCAGTAATGTATATACTCAAAACACTAGTTCATTTGAAAATTATGTAGTTCCTGGGAAACCAAACGTTCCATATTCAATAGCTTAAGCTATAACTCATAAAAGCCCAAGTCAGCAGAATGTATGTTATTAAGAATTAGGGCTAGCTGGGGTCAAGCTGAGGCCAGAGTGCCCATAAAGAATACACACTACTGTGTCCTTATTGAAGTTCAGGGTTTTAGTAAAAATGGGAGTGTTTTCCTTTTAAAGCACTCATTTCAGATAGCTTTGTTAACTTTAATAAAATACCCCACATCTTTCACAAAGTTTAAAATAACTAGAAGCTGCCAGAAGTGGAAAACCACTATATTGTGGGTTCAGGAGGAACTGTTGTGCTTTTTTTTCTCCCCATATACTTAAAAAATAACACAAACTCATAACTACTTTTATTATAAGCCAGAAGCTGTGTGGAGGTTTCTGCAGCTGCTTGGGGGCCGAAACACCCTACAGAAATCAGTTCTACCTCCTGTTTTACAGTGAAGTAGTCAGTTCAGCTGAGCCTGTGACAGCTGAGGCTGGAGCTGCAGAGGAAGCGTCACCCTTCAGCAGGCTCCAGTGGGCAATTCTGGGTGAAGGCTGAGCTTCCCGGCCACCACGGGCAACAAGCAGCACTAAGCACTGCCTGTTCCTGCCCACCAGCTCACCAGTAACCTCACAGGGCACCCAGCTTTTACATCTGCACATCTAAAGGCACCTTCTTCCAAATTACAAAGGCTTTGAGCATCAGGTGACATTCAGTTACTGAGAAAGGCCTTGGTGCCAGCAGAAGGTTTGAGAAGGGCCGGGGAGCACGGATCTGTCGAGGTTTCACCGCTGCCAGGGGCAGGCCCCGCTCCTCCGCAGAGGCTCTGCCCGCAGCCGGCCCGGGGCAGGGGGGTATCTGGGCCATGGGCATTCAGCAAGGCCTGCCTCAAATCCTCTTTGATACCGACAGTTCCCAACTCAGCGCTAATTCACAGCTGGTAACATGTGACATAAGACCAGGGCAATATGGAGCAGTGAAATAAAAACCGGAGGAAGCTGAAAGCGTCCTGATGCGCTCTTAAATCCCCATTGTAATATCCCCTTTCCTATGAAAATCCTGGTATCAGTGACTGGACAAAACCAGACAAACTCACCAGGAACACTAATAGCCAGCACCGCAGGGGGCACATTATATTGCCAGCGAAAATACTCACAGTTCCTCCTCTTAATTTTCTATCATCCTTTCTCTGATAATTCTCTTCATTTATTAGCAGTTCTAAAGTGTGTTCCACTACTATATTTTAATTTGCTTTTGATTAAGCAAACAGGCAATACTAAGGAGATGAGAAAGCAGGGGGTAACACAATAGAAAGCATTAAGATGCCTTATTTGCTCCCCCAAAAGAACCGTATGGTGCAATTGAAAATACTTAGCAAGTGGAAGCCAACAAGAAAAGCTGGACAAATACAGATTCCTAACTTCTTCAAACTAAATCCCTGTAAAGAAAATTACTATTCTCTCTCAGCACCACATGCTTCTGATTGTATCAAAATGCATTAAAATAACAATGCTTTACCCCGAGTGGACCAATCCTGGGAAATGATTTGCAGGGTGAAAAGCTGTACTTCACTTGCTGGAGACTACTTAAGTACCAGGCTGCATCACTTACTCACAGTGCCACGCTTCCTCCAACAAAAGCCAACCCTGATTGCAACACTTTTATGAAGACAGAACGAGTCAAAAATAGTGTTTCGACCTTAAGATTATGGACTTTATGCATCACAGCAAAGCCATTAACACCTAACACCTGTTGGAACAATTTTTAAAATAAGTACTCTATTCCCTAATTCATGCAGCAAACTTGCCTCTTTTTTAGAGCTAGCATGTAAAACTTGGGGATCTTTCAAAGCAGAAGGCCATGACTCAGAAGCACATAAAAGCTTCCCTAAAACACCATGCTCTGTTACAGAAATATCTTAATAAAGATTAGGGAAAGTGCCTGAAATCAAAGATTATTGACCCATTTGAGCACAAGAGCTGCAGTATTCTGTAATAAAGGATCTGGGATACTTTAGCACAATGATGAGTCACATATAGTGGGAAGACTTAAAGAAAACTCAGTTACATAGAGACCAGCATTTCTGCCCTCCTGGAAGATACTCTTTTTTAGATTGAAAGTAGATTCCAAATCTACTTTCAATTCACACATTTGAAAATGGTTTCCAAGATCTGGAGACAACATTACAGAGCTGTTTAAAATAAAAAGCTGTTTAAAAACACTTGTGGACAGCAATGAAGAGCACAATAAGGAGAATCTCAATTTCTGCACTGATGCATTTGCTAACAAAATTTATGCTTTCTATTTTGAGGCTATATAATTTATAATCCCACCCTATAGCATTACTTTCATAAATGTAAAGACATAATAGATCTCCTTAAAAGAAGAGGATGATCACACTGCTTAACATGATGCTAGAAGTAAAGGTTTTACTTTCAACTCCAGAACTGTTGTGCCCTTTACATCACATGCAGGAGGATGTGACAACTCTTGCAGTTCTCCTTCCAAAGTTCAGGGATTGATCCTGGATGAGCACCTGTCAGGCAATGAGCTCTGCTGAGGGCAAACTTCTGTGCTAAAGAAACATAAGCAAGGTCTGTGATGCATCAAAACCTTCTCAGCCAAGAGGAACAGCAAACTTCCATGGCTGTTGTGTGCTCCCAGAGCTGAAGGAGGTGGCTTTTCCTGTACACATGAAAGGTACCACCAGATTCCAGCAAGAAATTAGCCAGACAGTGGCTGCCAGATACTCCAGGCACGAATTCCCTTTGTTGAGAACACACAGACATACAGTGTTGGAGAACCCCTGCTGGAGTCAGTTCATACAGCCCTGTGCAGACTGAGCTCAGGCCAAGCCCCATTTCACTTATGGGGTCAGCCCTGTGGTGCACCTTATGAAGCCAAACCAACTCACATGTTTCTAGCTGTCTTTTTGTACCTCAGGACCAGGGACTGAGGCACCTGAACTCTGAGAAAAAAGTTTTCCTTTCAACCACAGAGCCTGAAAGACTTCATTTTTTCAGCAGACTGCCTTTGAGTTCTGTATCCCACAGCTCTATCAGCTCTAAAATGTTGGAGTCCAGAGGAGGGACACCAAGTTGACTAGAAGGCTGGAGCACCTCTCCTGTGAGGAGAGGCTGAAAGAATTGGGATTGTTCAGCCTCAAAAAGTGAAGGCTTTGGGATGACCTAACTGCAGTACCTGAAGGGAGCCAACAAGAAAGACTATTTATAAGAGCATCGAGTGACAGAAAAGGGGGAATGGTTTCACAGTGATAGAGAGGAGGTTTAGATTGGATATTAGGAAGAAATTCTTTACTGGGTGGGTGGTGAGGCACTGGAACAAGTTGTCTAGAGAAACTAATGATGCCCCATCCCTGGAAAACTTTAAGACCAGGTTGGATAGGACTTGGAGCAACCTGGTCTAGCAGAAGGTGTCCCTGGCCCATGGCAGAGGGGGCTGGAACTTCATGGTCTTTAAGGTCCCTTCCAACCCAAACAGTTCTGTGATTCGATGGTTCTAATCAGCAGAGCAAGCACCAACAACCTTGTAGGATATGATTCTACTTATTTCTAGTTTATACCTAAATGCCAAGTACATCCTTAACACGTGTAGGCTGTGGCTGACAGTGGGACCTCTTAAACATAGACAGCACCCATACTGAGAAAAGGCATTGATCCTTGAACAGTTTATATCCCAATACAGACAAACAGAAGAGAGAAAAGGAAACTCCAGTTGTTCCTATATACCTGTATTTATGATGCAGAGTCTCTCTGTAATAATCAAACAACTTGTCCTTCTGCATCAGTGCAGAATATGTTCAGATATAAGTTATACAAGAGGAAAGTTATCTACGTTTGTTCTTCCATAACCTGACTCCCATTCCCCAGCTGTTCTGCTATTGCCTGCTTCCTGCCTCTGATTTTTGAGAATTTTATGTGGAATCATTTTCAAAAATAGTTAACAACTGTGTTGTATTGTGCTATTGTGCCCAATTTTTTTAAAGATTATGAATTGAGGCTACGTAAGATAAAATGTCTTGCCTTGCACAGGCTCTATGATACATCCAGAAAGCACAAGCAACGTTTTTGGAGTTTCGATCTAAGCTCTAGTGACAGAATCATTGCTCCTGCTTAGCTAAGGGTTGCAGTCTTTATATGCAGTAAACAGATCATATGGGCCATAGGCCTGAAGTTTATCTTAAGCTCCTTTAAAAGCACTTCTCATTATTCAAAGAAAAACGTGTGACCTTTGTGACATCTCTCTGGAAGGAGCTTTCATGTCTGCTGCTCTGAGATGATTAGAAAACATGACATTTTGGATGCAAACTAAGAAATCCCAATGCTTTGCTTCTTCTTATTCTGAGGCATTAAGAAACAGATTTCTCTGGATTTTGTAGGAACTGGGGAAATACATAAAACTGGACATCAGCAATAAGAAATGGATGGGAGTTTTGTCTGTCCCTTCCTTCCACTTCTCTTTTCAGATGCTGAAGGACACTCTTCAGCTCCATATTGATCAGAAAACACTGGTGGGAGATTAAGGGAGGTAACAGCCAAACCAGAGGTGTGGAAGGAATGAAAACCTTGCTCAGTTACCTATTACAAATGGACAGCTACTCCTTATTCCACCCTGCCTTTGGGGCACACGCTCTGGCATTTCGCTGAACAGCACCTTCTCCACCAAAGAGAAAGCACACCGACTGCCTCATGGGACTGGCCACGGAGCAGTATGTTTTCTCTTTCCTGCTGGATGAGGACCCAGCTGGGTAAGGAGGGAGAATGTCAGGTGACATACACCCTGTACATATACTCCCTCCTTTGGGAGATGGTCTCCTCAGTTCTAGGTGTTTTGGGGAAGATGCTCTAAGACTATGGGAACAGGATTGGGTTTGATCTTCCAAAGAAAAGGTGATTCCCTAGCCAGTGATGACACTGCTGGATATAGAAGAATACGACTGTACCCTATTAATACAAGTACACCTATCACTTGCACTTCTCCATGCTCACCTGGCCAGTGCTCTATCTCTTCCTAAAGAGGTATATTGTTACCAGACCTGGCTGGCTCAAAACAACCACAGTGACCTAAACAGCACAACTCTAGGCTCTATCAGATGAGAATGTGGCCTTAAAGCATAAACTAATTTAGGTAGGACTCAAAATTTGATCACCAATACAATACTTGTTTATGGCAACAGAACTGTCAGTACTCCTGGAAACTAAAAGGCACCTGAACTGAGCCTCCCTGAGGTAAATCAGACAGTATTGGCCTTTATTAAGGTTTCATTCCTTCAAGCCCCTTGCATCCACATGTTTAGTGCCAAATTTCTTATAGCCTCTTAATACTGGGCTAGACCATTTCCCAGAAAACATATGCCATGTGAAGCAGCTACTAATTAAAACAGTGTTTGAAATGAATTGCCTCTTGGCTGAGCATATTTTTTAAAGCTGTATTTTGCTCTCCTTATTTGATTGTCATGGTCTTTTACGCCCCTGCAAGACCCCAGTCATGGGGGCATTAACCCAAAATTGTTTGAGAGAACCCACAGTCTTTCCTCTTTAGGCCAAAGAGCCCACAGGCACGTGCTCCAAGCTGTGTCACATCCCAATTTAATGGTGGGGATATTGGGAGACAAGAATCAAGGCTGAGACAGAGAAGTTCAAAGGCCTCCTACCAATGATTAAGTGTAGTCTAACTTAAAAAGGCAGAACGACAACACCGTGCTCATCACTCGGGGAAAAAACAGGCATTTGATAGGAGAAGCTGCCACCAATATAGCATTACCTAAAATGTGTGTCTGAATTCTGTAGAGATATAATGGTGTCCCAGCAACAGGCTCCACCAGAAGTAAATATGGACACAACTCATCCTGAACATGTGTGGCAGTGAGGCCATAAAGTCTGGGAAACCAAAGACAGAATGAATCCCTTGTAACCCAGTATATGTGCTCAGTGTCACAAAATAAATAATCGATTTGCCTCAATTAGGCTATATCCTCCTGCTGTCACGCAACCTCTACTTGGCAACTGTGCAGCTGGGAGAAAACAACCCCTTACGTATCAGTAACTAGGGGATAAAATTTTGCCATATTCTAGTATCTCAATGGCTCGCTCTGTAAAGTTAGCCAGGGTATTTTCAATTCAGATGGACATAGGAGATGGTATACTTTACTCATTGCTTCACCAGTACCAGCTTGAAAAGATCAACAGAATTTAACTAATTAGCCCGAGCCTCAAAAAAAGTGAAACAAAGAAATGCCAAAATAAAGACTGAGCACATTCTTGGTATGAAGGTAACTGTTTAAAGCAAGAAAATAATACTACAAAGCAACTTACTGTATTTATATGTGCACTTGTAAAAAATTTGCTTCAGCTCTTTTCAGTTGCTAACAGTCTGTGAAGAAGTAGTCTCCCTAACACTACTCCACAAGGCTGTTTAATGCTAAGAGACTAATGGGTGCTTAGATGCCTTGAGGCACAGGAAGAGGGGACCGATTGTTTTGGATAAACTGCACGTTGCGAATGACTTCTTCCAATCTTGTTATACCTAAGAATAAACAAACAATCCACCCTAATCTTGCCAGTTACAGGAAAAAAAAAAAAAAAGCTTGCAAAAGACATTTTATTATTGAAACTAAAAACTGAACTACACAACACAAGAGGCAAAATCTTGCATGGTGAGGGCTAGCATGTGTTTTGGCTTCCAGAGGTGATAAACTAAGGGCCACCAGGGCACAAAAGGCCTATTTCCTACTGTAGCACATGTACATAAACAGTAACTGTCTTTAAAGGCCAACTATGGCTTCACCTCTGAAAATTAGACGTGCATCCCTACCAGAAGTTTTTTCCGTAACATTACTCTTTCCTATGGATCATTAAAAAAAGTACCAACTCATGGAAAATCATCTCCAAAAGTGACGCAGGCAATTTAACAGGAAACCATCCTCAACGAGTAACAGCTAAAGAAGCTCATAAGGGAGTGAGAGGGGAGATATTCACTGTGGCCTGCCCTACAAATGCCATGAGCTCAAAACTTGTGCCCAATTTTCAGCCTTCCCCAACAGCTGAAAAGGTGTCCAAATGGCCAATAATCATTGCTAATATGTTCTGAAATACTGAAACACACACAAGGAAGCTAAAAGTCATTCCCAAAGTCTAAACCATTTTGACTGCATATGCTTTAATGTACTATTTGCAACCAGTCAATAAAACTGTACAAATTTGTTTGAATAGAAAAATGAAAGCATTTCAGTGTAAATTTAAGTTTTAAGGTTGAGCCCACACAGCCATGTGTTGCTATTAAACCACTTGTAAGTAACAATTTATTTTAAAGGGCCTTTTTGGTATTTTCCCCCACCATTCTCACCTTTAACATTCAGCTAGGTCCATCACAACTACTGTCTAAATATTCATTATAATGATGTGAATATGTGAATTAAAGCAGCTTAATTTGTATATATAGAGCACACATTCAAACACCTCTACATTCACATCCAACTAGACCTTAGCTATACCTTAGCTGATTAGTACTGTATGGATCATTATACTAATTTACTCCACTGAAGATGATCAAGCAAGGAACAGACATCCCCAGAAAAATGCTGTGAGCTTTTCAGATGTAAGGGTTGTATTACAGCCCCTATCTGTGGCGGTCATGAGCACTTTAGAGGAAATGGCAGTTTGGAAACTAAAGCAAGTCAAAGCTCTCCCACCTCAATTTAAGTGCATAATTAGAAGATGAATTTTAGTCGTTAATATTAAACAATAGCTTGTCCCATCCTGCCAACATTATTAATGTCACTTTTCAGCATAATGCCAGCCCCTGGCAAAAGACTCTGTGGTGACAATTCCAATTAACTTTCCTCATCTTTATCTCACCTGTCACCTGTTAAAAAATGCATGTTTACTCCATCTTCCCCCTGAACAAGACTGACTGCAGTTGAGGTGAAGTGGTGTTCTAAGTCAAGTAGGTCATGCCGTCTAAGCTCCACTTTGTACAAGTCACTCTGCATGTTGTTTGAGCTGGCATCTGACATGCCTTCCTCCCCAGCTGCCAGGCCGAGCTGCCTTGCACCCTCCAGACAGCCTGCCCCTCCTTCCCTTAGCAGTGGGAGGGAACCCTAAAAGCCATTTTCTTC
Source organism: Picathartes gymnocephalus (assembly GCA_013390045.1). NCBI lineage: Eukaryota > Metazoa > Chordata > Aves > Passeriformes > Picathartidae > Picathartes > Picathartes gymnocephalus. The sequence continues at coordinate 48,976 of WEKY01057066.1, read as the reverse complement.
ACCTGCAAACCTCAGCAGATAAAACCCCCACTACAAAGAGCAGTCCTTCTCACGTCAGTACCTATATCTGCCCAGTGCGCTACTCTCTTTACTGATTAAAGCAGGTCCCTTAGGGGGCCAGTCCAAAACCCGTTGAAGCTGACGCAGGTTTTCACCTGAGTTTCAGCAGGCTTTGAACCATGTTCTCTTGACAGTATCACACACTTCTCACAAGTAACACATAGAGAAGAGGGGGAGAATCTGTTTTATGCAATCCAGAGTTCCCCTGCCCTTAAGAAAAGGGTGGTCAGAAGGATCATTCTGTTACATCAGGAGTGTTTAGGACCTGAGAGGTGCTTTCAGAAGTCCACGCCAAGCTGGTTTACAGCTGTAGTGCACAGTGTAATGACAGCTACCAGCTAAAGAGACGCAGTGGCAACTTGGGATATGTCCTCACAGAAAGCATCTGCTTTCATCCTGAACGCTGGCATGCAGAGGCAGTTGTAGCTGAGTATTTGCCACTAAGAACACCACCTCCAGTCCCTACCCCTTTGCCAGGGAGTGAGTTCTTTCCCAAAAGGAACCTCATATGTCAAACCTGAAATTACATAAACCATTGTAGCCAAGTGATATGATACCACATAGGTGTCACATAACATCAAAATCTCTACAGACCTAAGAGCCAGATTGACTGAGAAGAGATGTGGTCCCAGAGTGAGGAAAACTTCAGTCTTTCTTGGCCATACAACAAAGAAAGTGCACACTTGTTTAGTTATCCAAAGCCCTTTAAAACACCTATGGGTCAAATGGTACAGGTTTTGCATGCAGACAAGCCTTTAGGAGCACACAAGTTTATGGCAAGATTAGACGATTTGAGAAAGGGGAAGGTGAAATTAATATATTAAAGTGCTAAGTTCAGTTGTTACATCTCAGCTTTCTGAAGGAGTGTAGAGAAAAGTAATAGGAAGTTCATTGCCCTGAGTCCAGGAGCATTTCTCTTTTTGAGGCCTTCAGTATCAATGACAGGGTCTTTATTAGGCCAGGAAACAACTAAACCCAGGTCTTCTGATAGCTCTGTCTTGGCATAATCAAACAGGATTCAGGTACCCACAGGAGATTCATATAACACATGCTGTACAGTGAACCTTAGGCCGTAACAGCAAGTTTTGCACAGGATGACTTTTAAGCAGTTAAAATGTTAATTTCTGGTGTTTTAAATACCAAAATAAAAGCATTTGCCATTTCTGCTTATACAAGTAAATGCTAGGCTAGTGCCCTGCCATGCTACAGACCACAGGGTTTTGTTTGCTGCAAAAATCAAAGCACTGTCATTTAGCTCTTTGCACTTACCCCATCTACAGCACATTCTAATAGCAGTGCTTTCAACTTGTGAATCCTTTTGCATGATCTAGGTCCACTCCTGACAACTGACTGACCTAGTCACCCCAGTTTCAAGTGAATATAAGGTATGTACAGGCTTTAGATAACTATATAAATTCCTATAGTTTAGGTATCTACCTTACAGCCTCCAGAAACATGTTTTCCATGTTTTCTGGGTAAGAAAAAGTAATGTAGTCTGGTGTGAGAGCAGGAATTAAATTACTCATCCCAAATTACAGAGCAATGAGTGGAAGATCTAGGAGAAAACTGTCTTTGTGCAAGCAATTTTGTCTACCAGCTTCTAGAGAACTCAAGCACTGTAGAGCTACCCCATCACATAAGCCACTTAAACTTTATGGACAGTTTCTTCATCTCCAACCTTTTCCTCTCCCCCTTGTCAGAAACTGCAACTGATACCAGGAAAGCAAGGATCACCAGTTGCACAACTGGACCCTAAAAAGACCAAAACCAAAACTGAAACACTCAAGTGGGGAAAACCCTATAGGCAAGACAACCCAAGGAGTAGTCAGCAAACATGCAATTGTGCCTACTTCTGCAGGCACCAAGAATATATGGCAGCAGGCTCCCACAGCAGTACTGACACAAACATTCTGCAAGCTCTGGGAACAGCTGTCTTCCCAACCCATACATTTTACATATACAGTAAAATGTGCTGGAGAGTCAAGGCTTTAACCTGAGGGTGTTTATTTGCTCCAATCTATTTTTTTACCCTTTAAGGATAGCAATTGTTCCATTACTTTGAACTTAAAAATCACAGCGAGCTAAGTAATATATTTTCATAAGTGCAATTGGGTTGTGTCTCAGTGTCCCGACATCAGTTTCCCAACTCTCAAGCTGTTTTATTCAGTGTGCCTAACCCCACAGTTATTCATGTTTTCTTTTACAATGGCCCAAACACCTGGTAGCTGTTCCTTAGGTTTGCTTAAAGGGATAATGCACCAACCCCATAGTCCTTCTTCTTCCCATCCTAAATGGAAATATTGCTCAGGGTGGTTAGGGCAGGAGGAATGATGGTTCTTTTTCTACAAATTGTTACTCACTGCAACAGAACGATACCAAAGCCACACAGGTGGGCAGTCTCAACAGGAATTCAAAGCTGAATAGGATCTTTCTCTTCCCCTTCCTCCTCTGCCACTTTTCTTTTTGCTTTTTTAGGTATTTTTTTTCAAGTTTCAGCTTAAGTTTTGCAGATAGATGCTTCCCCTCCAAGCAGCAAGGGACCTCTGACACAGAGTAGCTGTGACCACAAGCACCCAAAAGGAAATATTCTCTTGGTCATTCCCTTGCTGATATTGCCAGCTACCACCACCACTGACTCAACAGCCCAGGCACAGCACTCCATAACAATAACCTCTTTAGGATACATTAAGAATGGATTCATGCACTGCTTTTGTAGAAGCTCAACAGATGTCAATGGGACAAAGACTAGAAATGGGCAAAAAGAGACCAGTACATTTCTGCAAAGACCTTAAAATTCCATTGTCTACTAACTCACTCAGGTACCAACCACCTCCCAACTTTCACCTCTGGTGAAGGAAGAAAGGTCCTGAGTGTGTCGTCATATTTCACATCCTGGAGGACTCACTCCTCCCTCTCACCCTGTCAGCAGAGAAATCTGTGTAAGATTTTGCTACAGAAAAGAGCTAAGACTCGATTCAATTTTTAGTTCACAGATGTGCACTGGCAAGTGACAGTGTTAAGCACCCAAAGACAATTCAATCGTCTCTGCACAACCACAGGGCTACCTGCAGCCCTCAGGAACACAACAGTAAGAGGACACTTCCAAGAGCAACAGGAGAACCCTGAACTTGCCTGGACTTAACCTCTGTCTGAGGACAACGAACACCTTCAGAAATCTTCCAGAAAATTCCTGCTTTCTTGCAAGTACTAAAACTCTCATGACAGATTGCCAAAGGGAGGAATGTCACTTGGGCACTTCAATGCGTGCAACCTTCTAAAAAGTGTTCACTGCTGACGTTGAGAACACTTGAACAGATCAATAAAACATGAACTGCAGAGTGACTCCTGTGCCCACTCACATGCAGTGCTGCAGGTCTCCTGCAGCTGCTGCACGGAGCTGGATCCGGAGTTGGTCCAGAGGTACCAAGACCTTCAGTCTGCTCCCTACTGCTGTGCAGACAGTGGAACCAACCATCAGCATATGAATCACTTCCACCTCCTGACAGCAGGTAAGCAGACTGGCTGGGATATGAACTGGCACAACAACCAATGTCTAAAGTGCATTATACATTTGCCATTACATTTTTATTACTGTTAGCCCACTTGAAAACTCCTTCAAACCTCTTAACTCTTGCTAACAAACCTTTTACAGAGTTCCCTGAAGCATCCTCCACACCCAACACTTGCTCTCCTTGAAACCCTGCTTCTTTTTCCCCCTTCTAAGATTAAAAAAAAAAAAAAAAATCCTAACATGCATTTTGGCTTGCAATGCGTAATGCTCCAGCTATTGTTTAGATGGCTAGAGTCTTCTGTTTAAAGTGCCCTATTAAAGTGCTGTGATTAATCAGGATGATAAATGCTGCAGCGAGGCCCCTGCTATCCATCACATTTCTTGTGCAGAAAGGCACTCATGCCAAAACAGGCGGAAAAGGCTCATTTACCACTATTGTAGTAAGATTATTTTCTGTTAAGTAAAGTGGCAGCCTCTTTATTCTACAGTGAATGCAGACTGACCATCAGTTTAGAGACCTAGTAAGATATGGTTAAAGATGATAATAAAACAAAGTTACTGTGTGTGAAATAGGGCAGATGGCAGCCACACAATAGCCATCAAGCCTATTTAAACAGATAAGTGGTTTTCCTATGCCCAGCCCAGTTCTAGATGTGCTGATTCAAAGGCTGGCTCTTGTCCCATGGAGTCCTCTAACCTAAAACAGGTGGAGAGGTCATGGGGTTTCCTTCCCTGCTTTCATTTAGCAATTCACCCATTCTCTCCATCAAGCACAACACAAGCAGAGCCTGGGACAGATGCTGCTGCCCAGCACTGATAAGCTATGCCTCCGTGCCTCGCAAACACATGCTTCAGACCCAGGGACAAAACAGCACAGCTCTGGGAAAGGCAGAGGCACACTGTGCTGGAAATGTGGCAGGCAGCCTGGCAAGCCCAGTGTTTCACTAGGGTTCTGAGACAAGCTGCCATGGACAGCAGAGGGCCAAAAGAAAAAACGCCCATTTCGCTTCAGAGACACAAACTTTCTGCACAGACAGAATCAGTGACACATACAGGACAAAAGGACCAGAAAACCAGTGTCAGCTGAGGTAGCCAGAGCCAGTGGGCAGCAGTGAACATTGAATGACATGGATCAGTGCAAGACTTAATTCTGCTAAGCAGCCAAGGGGCTCAGATCCAAGGCCAATTTCTGCTGTGGGGGAGCATTTTACCAAAACCAAAAGCTGCTGATGAGCCTGACAAACCAACACCCAGAGACAACCAAAAAACTGCAGAGGACACATTGGAGGAGCTGGTGAGAGACACACAGTCAGAGACATCTCAGCAAGCTTCTGTGATGTCTGACAGGCCCTTCCCCTACAGACACTGCAAGACTGGGGCTTTTAATATTGTAAGGATTACTTCAAACCATAGGCTTAACAACATAACAGTAAACCTGCAGAGACAGTGCCCGTCTTTGTGCTGCCAGGCAGCCTATCAGCCACAGTCCTACCAGTCAGCATTTCAGACATGGCCAGCAGCTACAGCTTCCTGCAGGAGCCGAGGGTCCCTGCTTCCCACCTCAGTGACATCTCGCACTACTTCATCTTTATAGATACCCGACTCCCGATGATGTCTGCAAACAGGATTGCTGGGAAATGAAAATGAGTTCAGTTCTCATAAACTCTCATGGCTATAAATCCTCAAAAGCCTTTTTAAGCTTTGTCATAATATATGACTTTCTCATGACAGCTTTTTATACAACTATTTCTGTCTCTTGTTTTAAGAAGAAAGGAGCGAAACTGCAAGAAAGTACATTAACACCATAACATAAATCCAAAGGTGGTGTAGGAACCTAGTAATAAGAGAAAGGCTTCAAAAAGTGCTTTGTCATTATGACTGCTTAACACCTGAAAGGCTTCAAAAAGTGCTTTGTCATTATGTCTGCTTATCATAATCACTCTTGAACACCTGAAAACTACACGCCGTATTGGACCATGAATAGCCCGCCTAGAGGCCCATAAAAAGGAATGCAAAAGTGGGGCAAAGCATGGAGGGGAAAGCGAGGGGCAGAATCCCTGACCTTTGCCTTTTCCCACCCCGCCACCACCATCGCCTGCTGCGGGACACCCTGAGGCCTGCGGGAGCCAAGGCCGCCCGCCTGGGGAGAACCCATCTGATCCCGCACCCCCGGGCCGCAGTCCCCGCTGAGCTGTGGAACCCCTGCCCTGCCCCTGTGTCCTGTGCTGAAAGCACCGTGAGCGCACCAGGGCTCGGCCGCACAGCGCCGGGGCACCGCTCCTGCATCTCGGAGGAAGGGCCGCCGCATTCCAGCCAAACTGCCCCAGAGATCGAAGAAGGCAGATGAGACACTTCAAACAGCAGAAAAAAAAGCCAAAAACTGCTCCACTCCCCTCACCCTGTCTCCGCAGCAACAAAGGTAGCACAGTGTGGTGACGACCTATCCAATGCTTTTTAAAGTAACCTTGGCTTTTTTCTAACTTTTCTCTACTTTCCTCTTTCTTTCTTTTTGCCTCTCTTACTATTAAATAAAAATATATCCATTTTTTGGCATCAACATTCAATCTTGTTTGGTTTTAACCTTGTTTTTGAGAATATTTTGAACCTTCAAAATTCTTTCTGTTTTATACACAGAGACTTAGCTTTCTTTGCTCTTCTGGGTTTAAACCTGTTCATAACAGTTGGTAACATATTTTTGACAGAATGCACATGAACAGTTTGGGCCTTTCATTACATAAACTATTCAAACAGAAATACATGCGGAAAGGTGATGCTCACATCTGGGATTATCCTTTGCTGCAAGCCTTGTCTAAGGTTCTTCAAGTCAACAGTCAATTCCATAGTTGCTACACTAGGTCCAGTAAGAGTATTTTTAAAAATATTTTATCCATTTTAGCTCAGTAACAATATTTCAGAACACCTAAATAACCTTTCTGCCTGACAAGATAGAAACAAACATCTCCTCTCTGACAGATGCAGAAAGTTTAAAAAAAACCCTACCATAACACATCCCAAACACTGGGGTTTTACAAACTAAGTGAAAGAAGGTTTCCTTCCCCTCCTAACACCATGGTTTTATATACATTTCTACATTATATTTGATTATGCACATATATACACACAAGACAAATTCATATTTGGTTACAGGAAGAAGCTTCTTTGTTCCAGGAACTAATTTGCCCACAGTACTTTACTGCAACAGATTTCATAAAAATATTTCTAACTCCAGCACTCCTTCATGGATATTAGATAGAAGAGTCTGTTCTGGTATTTCTCATGCCCATTTGGATACTGCAGAAAGGAATTTTATAGGTCACAACACTTTTATTACAAGGGCTACTTGTAATAAAGACAGCTCCGGAAAACGCAAACACAAACACTAATAAAATATAAGTGAACATGTGGACACAGATGAAATTATTTGACTGTATCCCATTTTGTGTACCTCACTACTTTTCTCCACTGTTAATGACAGACTGGTATTTTAGGGGGAAAATCACAAATATTTTTCAAAGCCATTCACCATTGGCTGAATACTTATGCTTGGCCTGCTGGGCTCGGCTTAACCTTTAACATATGAAGAACAATAACAACAAAAAAGTTTTGGGTTGCACAGCCAAGAAGTATTTTGTAGCACAGTCGCAGTCGCATCAAATGACAATCCAAAAGGTAACTGAGGTGGCTTTGGTGCTCGAGACATCTCTGAAGCAGAACGACAATCATCCCAAGTTGCCTATAAAGGATATGGCAATAGCCATAAGCCTCCATGCACCCTTTTTCAAGCAGCAGAAGTTAGAGGAATTTTTCCTGCACAGATCTCTTTACAACTGAGAGAAGAAAAAATGAACGTGAACGTCAGCAAAAGGCACAGATGTGTCCCTCCTGCTCGTGCAGGAGAGCTGGAGTCCCAGTGCCAGCACGGCACAGCTGACTGCAGGAGCAGAGGCCTTCACACGTGGTGAAGAACAACATCACCAGCACAGACACAGCAGAATCAGGAGGCATTTCTTTGGTCATGTGCAGACCCTCCTGCCCAAAGACATCCACATCCAACTTGTGCAGGCAAACCACAGCAGTACAGCTCTGCAGAGCCTTCTGCCTGGAGAGTCCTGACCTGCACCTGGGTTGCCAAGCACAAATGCCCAGGAGCAGGAACTCTTGGATTCAACACACCTTTCTGGTTTTGCTCCTTCCATTCAATATGCTAAGTAAGATTAAACACGTTGTATTTCCTGCAGACACACAAAATGAGAAATGACAGCACACAAAAAAGCTAGGTTCTAGGCTTTGCTCAATCTATAAGTACCATTCTGAGGTAAAAGTTACAAGATCACAACACTGAAAATAACAGAACTTCACCACAATAACAATATGCCCACTCAAATACTCACAAGAATCCAAGCTAGCCCGTTCCATGTTCTAAGGGCTATCCTACCCCATTGAACTAACAGGTTTATGAAAATCAAAATCTCTGACTACTCTGCTCTTACACCCACCTACCTACTCCAAGAGTTGCAAAACACAACACTTCGGGGACACAGCAGAATTAATGGGAACCAAGAGATGTGCAACAGTTCAGAATGATAGTGCCAGGCAACCACAGAGAACTCTGCCTTTGTTTTGTTTCTTTGTTTGTTTTCTTTTCTTTTGATTTTGTGTCTTTTTGGATTTTTATTCTTTAGTGAGTTCTTTCAGGAAGTTATTCATAGTTTGCAAACTACGAGCTGCATGGATGCATTACTTGTGTCATGGAACATGATTTCCATCTTTTTTGTTCTACAATTAAACACTGAAGTGCTCACGTGTCCCTCCTGTAATGCACACATTGGCATTTAAAGTTTTCACACACACCAGCTAGTATACAACTGTAAAACTACTTTTAGTGGTTGTATACATCAGTCTTGAATTTACCTTTCCACAATTACTTTCACAAGCGTTCACTGAAAGACATGTTTACTAATGGGCACTGAAGACCATGAACCTAAGAGTGAGCTCATTCATTTAGACCCTCAAGGGCGTTCTGTATGCGCTGCAGGGAAGGTTGTCGCAGTGAGCACTTCTGCCCCGGCCTCGCTCTGCCCTTACAAGTACTGCTGTTCTTATTACTCATTATGTAACACCACCACTACAAATAATGGCACCAGTTCTCACTGTAGTGACTGTCAATATGCTTAGCTGCACTGCAGCCATACTTCATGGCAACTTTCCAGGAAGAGGACTCAATTCTCCTAGGCACTGCACATGCACTCAAGAAGAAACCAAGCTTCTGCTCAGGGGCACATCAAGAGCAGCTCTGAGCACAGTGAGCCCACAGCACCAGGTGCTGAGAGCACAAACCTCTGTGGACCCCAGTGGGGTCTGGAAAGAGAGGTAGGCCCTTTTTGTATATGCACAGGACTATGGGATAGGGGGGGACGACAAAATTTTAAATCTTAACTTTCTATCTTTTCTGAGGGCATTCAGCACATTACTGAGGTTCTCAATTTGTAGCTTTAATTTCTCTTTTATTACGTATATAAAAAAAACAATCAGTGCCATCTTGACTTATTCTTTGGCTTCTACTGTTCCTTCAGGTTTATCATCATTCTGCTAAACCCAAGAAAAGATTACTCCGATGTTGTCTTGTCCCTTAGGGATTCAGAGATACATGTAGGAGCTGCACACTGGCTCTAGCCAGTATTATGTATTATGGAGAAGCTCACTGCACATTCAACTGCACCTTGTTTCCCTTAAAAGTAAAGTATGTGTGTTTCCAATTTCCTATAAATTTTAAAAAGGCACAGGATCAACAGTCAGACTACACTTGACTTTGCCAGAAGCCTGGGGAAGCCATGGGAGCAGAATGTCCCTGTGTCAGGGTTCTGTCCCCACTGGATAGCTGGCCATGAGAGTGGCTGAGCACCTCTGTGGGTGGCCAGGATCACACCTGACTGGAGCTCCAGGATGAGGCCTGGCAATACAGGCTTGCTGGCAGACGCTCGAAGTGCAGCAACAACTAAGCCCAGGTTTAATATGCATTTATCAATACAGGTATCAGCCATCTTGAGTCATCATAAACTTGGTTTACATCCCATTGCCAGCATTGAGGAGCCTAATGCCAATTCATCTGCCAGACCACCATAATCCCACTAAAACATGCTGAGAAGGGCTTTGGATCAATGCAAGTAAATCCACCCTTAAACAGGTTTCAGTTGAACTGCTGCAACTATGGAAATCCTAAAGCAGATAGTTCTGTCCTAAATTATGAAATGTTAGTGGGTTTGTCCCTTCTCTAACCCAGCCAGAGACAACTTTAGACAGACTATGACTGCAGACAGGGTTTTTATATCTCTGATTGCAGACAGAGACAAAGGCAAGCTGGAGCTACCAGTGAGTTTGTCTTCTGAGTGCTCAGGGCTGGATACAAGGGAAGAGCAATGCAGCAGTGCTGAATCCCAAAAGGGTAGGCTGGTTTCTGGGGCTAGACTGCCCAAAGGCAGAGCCTGATCAATCTCCATGTTGTTACAGCCCTCTGTTGTTCACTCCTGCTGCCCTTTCTCCATGACACCTCAGCCTCAAGTATTTTAAAAAATAGAGGGGGGGGAGTGTAGAAAATCCACACTGGCAAGAGAGACTTCTAAAGCTGTGAAACTCCAAATCAACTCCACTGACATCTTATATTGCAAATTACCAGCTCCGAAATGCCAATAAAAACCCTCCAGAGGCCCAGAGAAGATGTAAAATACAGTTGCCTTGCCTGTGCAGTGCTGCCAGAAGCTCCTGGGGGGCCTGAGAGCACACTGACCAACACTACAGCCCAGCAGCACAGGGCTGTAACGGGCAGGTGAACAGTGCTCCTGGCACTACAGAGAAGGAAGAACTAGGGGCTTTCTCCAGAGCAAAAATGAGACACCAGTTCAGCAGAATCTCCTCTCTGCTGTACTCCCTATGCTTGGACTGTGCTGCCCTGTACTTACAGTTAGCAGCGATTTGTCAAGGAACTTTTTACAGAGATGTGTTGTGACTTTGCTTCCACATCTCTACCTGAAACACTTGAAATAGGTGTTTGAGGATGTGCAAGTCCCCATAGCTGCTCCATGTATCTTTTTTCCCCCAGCCAAATTTAGGGCTATGAATTCTACCATAAGATCAAGCTTGTCAGTATCAAATGCTACCATGCTGAGGAGCAGCAGAGTGCTCGGGTCCCCCTGAACATGTGGAAGGAAGCAACTTGGGAACCACGGAGACAGAGGCAACTGGATGATGCAGGGACTTTGATCCTGTCACTTAATACACACCTCTGATCTTTCCCCCACTGCTCTCTATTCCTGTCTCCAGCACTCATGAACCCCTTCACCTTGACAATGAAAAGGCAAAGAAAGGCACCTCCTTCCACGTGATTCCTTTTATTTTAGCCAATTAAGGCACACATTTGCATTTTTAAAGGAAAACATACACACCTAATAAGAAAAAGTAGAGATAAATGCAGTTACAGTATACACTGAAAAAATCACCTTATCACAAGAACTGGGATGACTCAGAAAATACATGTAAATAGCTTCTGTGATTTAGCAGCCACTGACGCCCAATGTATTAGAATAAATTGCCCGTGATTTCTCGCAAGCTCCGTGCTAATGCACTCCATAAAAGCTCAGTGAGAACAGCAGCAGCGCACAACTATCTAGAGGCTCCACTTGGTGGCAAATACTGGAATGAACTGTCCCCTGATCAGGATGGAGAAAGGAAGTTAATCTGCACTTCCAGCCTTTCAGGGAATGTTCCAGGGTTGTAAAGCATGAGTCAGCAGCATTGCTCCTACAGAGGTTTTTTCCTAGCATGCTACTGGCAACACAGACTCTGCCTTTCACACCTTTGGTATGCCAGCTAAGTGTCCGTCAGGAAACAGCCATTCTTTTGTACGAAATGGGACAATTGGTTACTATTTATTCATTAACATCTTAAATGTCATCACTGACCTCTATAATCACAATGTAATTCAATACAGCAAAGAAGAAGAAAGAGTTAAGGTGATGGGTGAAGCTGGGAGAAATCAAGTCTTAGTAAATGTATTTTAATCTTTTTATTGTTACTGCTACTGCAGTTATACCACAAACACCTTTGTTACTGCAGCCAAGACAAAACACACCATACTAAGCTCTCACGATCAAATTTCACAGCTTCCTGTAACCAAGGATCTCAATCATTTTACAAAGCTGATGAATACTTCTCCTGAGAAATACATCGCCATTTCTTTGTCTGTTTTAGAGACAAAGAAAATAAGGAATAGAAAGAGGACACAAACTTTTAGGAATTAACCTGGCAGTTCACAGCCATTCACAGGAACCACAGGCCTGCACCTGATCAGGTGCACCTTCTTCCAGCTGAGGCCATGTCAGCCCTGCTCCTGGTCCAGTTCATCTTCCATTGGATGGTGCTTTAATGGTTACTTTCCTGTCCTTTCTAAAATTACTAAACCAAACTTCTGCTGTCTAACTATCCCTAGCTTTTAATATTTAAATGCAGCTTGACAGAGAATTAAGGACAGAAACTTTTCCTCCTAGAAATGAAAAACAAAACTAAAATGAATTCTCCCTTTAAATGAAGAAAGCACTGCCATAACCTCACCACTCAGTGCGTCTGACCTTCCAGACAGGCAGCACATGCACACAAGGGCTGAGCAGCTCTAGAGCATGCCATTTCCTGGCCAGCTGGCAGCACACAGCCACAAGAAACTGGAGTAGTGGAAGCTCTGGCACGAGAGGAGAGCACACAAGATGCAAATGCATACGAAGGAACTTTCATTAGGATATACTAGCTCCACTCTTAGCCACTGAAAACCTGTTTTATGTGGATTATGTTCTCTGCAGCTAGTAACTTTTGAGTCCCTTGACCAATTTCAGCCTGTTTTGTTACAGAGGTACCTGCCTTCCTACAAGTCCCATGAAAACCGATATTCAAGTAGAAAAAGCATACCCTGCAAGTGACCCTGCTAACACTGCAGCTGAAAGAAAAGCAGTAATATAGGACCCTTATTTGCCACCAAACAATTTGCCTCGGGGACAGTCTTTCTAATCAGTAAAACAGCAGGAAAATCATCACTGAGAATTGTTCATCAAGCACACGACATAAAATCAGCACCATTAATTCCAGTGCTCAAACCACTACGTGTTTCATGTAACCACAGGACGAGACAACATTAATCCTGGTGATCTAACCCTAACCCTAGCAAACAAATCAAGAATGCTGAGAGCCAGCCTAGAACAGCCATAAAGCAAACGGCCTCCTTACCTCCTCCGTGAGGACGGGTACAAGTGGGGCCAAAAACCAGATGATCTCAGGGCAGGGGCAGACGTGGAGGCCCAAGTTCACTCCTGAAACGACTCCAGGGCACAGGAGAGCCCTGGGGATGCACTGACACCGCGTGCTCCTTCTGGAGCCTTTGGCGCGTTTGGTCACCATGTCGTGTGTGTAACTGAACGCCAAATACCACCCCACCCTGGGAGTCCACAAACTGCAATCCACCACACCTCGCTGCCCCTGCACGCTCGGGCTTCTGCTGCCTTTCTGTATCAGCTAACAAAATGTTTTTCTTTTGATATTCCACGCCAACTTATGCTACCCCTGTATTGACAGGACTTTTAAGTCCTGTCAATCTAGAATTCATTCTCTGCTTATAGCCTAAATGCCCCATACCTCTTCTTCAAGAAAATTACATTGTTTGAAAGAATGTCCATTTTTGTATTTTCCAGTAAAACATCTCATTTTCTTCTCTGTAGCCCGAAGGAACAATTTGTAACATGAATCTTAAAAACTCAGGTAAAAGGAGGAGGCCAAAATGACTGCTAAATCAGAGGAATCAGAAATGTATATGTATTTTTATATGTAGTAAAAAAACCCAGTCTCCACCAACTCTGATTTAATAACAAATAGCTGATGCCCTTCCTTTGCTTTCAGGATACCAGAGAGAACTGATAAGATTCTGTGCACAGGAGAGAAGAGACCTTTCCATAGCAGATGAAAACCTGCTGGGATCTGAAGGGATCACCCTGTCAAAAAACTGGATCCTTTATCCACCGATACCATAAAAACGAGGCAGTTCTACCTGTGTGCTAACAATGCCATCATTTTGATTTGTGAGAGATCCTTCCTTTCCCCTTCTCCAATGCTGCAGCAAAACCTCAGATTCTGACATCAAGCCCAGCAAGCAATATCAATCCTTGAGACAGAGTTTGCAAAACATTAATGAAATCAGAATGAGACTGCAGTTTGGCTTGTTGCCTTGGACAATGGAAGTGAAATTAAAAGTAGAGGGAAGAGAAGGGACTTGCTCTTAGCTAAAATCAAATTGTTGAGTGCATTTTTCACAAATTAAAGCATTTTATACACTATTTACTATAGGCTTTTCTATTTCAATGTCTAGTGATAACTGATACCAGGAGGAAACAGTATTAAAAGCAGCCAAGATAAACTAGCAAGTAAACAATTTCTTTTGAGAATTTTATTCAGTCAGGAAAATCTATGAGGTAAAAAGTCTTCCACCAAAGACATAAAAACTACAAGGGCCAAGAGAACAGAAAGATTTGTAGAAGAGGAAAACAAAGAGAATTGTATGTAAGAAAACAGGAGAGATAATATCTGGAAAAATTCACAATGCTTTTCCTCAGAAAAGAGCATCTATGAACCCATCCTAGAAATTCACTTCAATGACACTGATTATTCATCACCTTTCTAAGGCATGCTTTGCTGTTAGCAGTGGCCCACACCTTTGCCAGCGCCCAGGTTCTGGCTTGGGATTTCTGCCTGTCTGGGGAGCCACAATGGCCATTTCAGGAGTTCAGACCTTCTCACAGAGTAAAATTCCAGAAAAATTTCTGTGGTTTTTTTCAGATTTTTAAAAGCCTCCCTAAAACTTCAGACTAAAGACACATGCTGATTTGATTGCAGACATTCCCTCCAGGTCTAAATGCAGAGCTAAGAAGGGAGCCATCAAGATGAAGGGAGCAGATTTTCAATCCTGCCTATATGTTTTGGTTTTGTTGGGTTTTTGGGGGCTGGTGGTTTGTTTTCTTTTTTTTTGAGCACAGTCCCCACTACAAACCAACGAATTCTGTATTCCTTAGCCACCTGACACACGTGGAAGTCCAATACAAAGTAACTTAGAGATTTTATTCTGTAATGTTTAATCTCCCGCTTTCCTTCACAGGGGTAAGGGCTTAAAGTAACCACAGCCGAAAGGTACTGGGGGAAGAGGACAATAAACGGTTACTCCTGGGAACTAGCAATGACATCGTCCAAAAAAACCCAGCTTGTTTTCCTCCTTTTGATACGCAGACGTAATTTCTGAAGTGCCAGCGGTATGTCAAAACTGCCAGCAGACTGATGCCCACCCAGCACTGGCAGGCTGCTGGAACCATGAGCTGCTCGAGCTGCTTTCCTGCGAGAGAGTGCACCTGCTCGGAACAAGCCTGCGAGCTTAACCCTGTCCTCGCCGACGCTAAAATCAGTATTAGGACGATCCCGAATGCGGTATGACAGGAGGCAGCTCGCACCCCCGCTACACTAACGCAAGACAATAGACCAGCACTCGGGTTTGTATCTCACCCTTTGGTAGGTGCAGCTAAAAGGACTAGTTAGTTATCGAGATGCTTACACATCAATGCTTACACAGTGGCTGTCACAACAATTTGAAAATCTCTGCAAAGCTGACAAAAACAAAACAAAACAAAAAACCAAAACAAACAAACAAACAAAAAAAACCCAACGAAAAACTATTGTTTAAATCAAAAAGGAAAAACAAAGTAACAAAGAGCAGCCCGCACCCTGTACATCCATTCCCACATTCAAAGAGAGGTGTCCTACCTTTCCGATCTTTGAACAAGAAGATTCCAATCAGCACACTGCGTCCAAGACTATACACTGAAGAATCTGCTAATACAAAACAAAGAGAGAGGCAAAAAAACCCTGAAAACACCTAATTTTGCTGAAAAACAGGTTTTAGCTAAGAGAGAAGTTTTTCTTCCATCATACAAAGACAAAAATGCATAAACATATCCACACAGTCATCTGTGCACGAAGGTGTGTCTGCATATAACACACACTATGAATCCATCAATGTATTTATAAACGAATCCACGGAAGTTTATTACCTATTCATTTTAATTCATCCAGTGTGCACTGCTGCAGATTTTAATCTACAGCAGACAAAATCTAAAAAGCTTCAGCATAAAGGTATAGCTCTCTCGAATTCTCAACAAGCAAACAAAGCTGACATTTTTAAAATAAAATCATTACCAGCTCATATGCTGCCATACCACAAAAGCCTATCCTTAAACAACTGCTGCACAATCATTCATTCTCCCGGAGTCTTGTTATCCATCAGCTCGCTGCCTAGCTCCAGACAGACGCAGTCTGCAAGCCCCAGCTTGTATCTACCATGTGTACATCAGGAAAAGGAAAACTGCAAATTAGGAAAAGTCCCCGCAGTGGTGAAAAGGAAAAGAAGGTGAGTGGGAGAGGAAGAGGGAGTTCACTGGCCACAGAAATTTCGAGAACGACGACAAGCCAGCCAGCTCCGCCATCACCCACTTACAATAGGATGCTGCACCTCGCCGCTGCTGAAGCAGTTTGTCAAGGGGCTGCTGGTATCAAACGCCTGACAGGCATTTTAATTGCATCCAACCGAGTGTGTCCCCAGGAATCAGGCCTTTAATCCTATGAATATCATACACTGCTTTCCTTTGTGCTGCTGCCAGGCACAGACAAGCCTGCACTGCACACAGGCAGCGGCGCACCCGGGTTCTGCCGCGATGCCGATCCAAATCCCAAACAGGGTTTATGGGCAGTACATGATAAAAAGGAGGTCTGGAGGGATTTCGTATTTTCTGCTTTACAGAGAAAGAAAGCAATTCGCTCTCCCCTTTTGTTTTTCTACCTAGCGCTGTTCACATGGTGGAACCAGCTTGACTATGCTATTATTCGAGCCTTGCATTTGCTTATTCACACCAAGGGGAAACAACACCAGGGAAAATGCAGAAGTGATGCAGGACTGTAGGGGCAAGCAAGGACCCTTCAGGACTAATACAAGAGTATAAGAGGGCTCACTGCACAGTTCAGCTTAGAAACAAATTCTTTGTGAAGTAAGGACTTCAGTTTTACTGCTACTATTCAGTTATTGTGTCTGCTTTGATCTCATCTCCCTATTCCAAGGCGTTCTTCAGGACAATATTAATCTCAGTAGGAAAAGGAACCTGTGAATTTGGAAATCACCCTGTGTTCTGTGAGGAGCTGGGGAGCTAAACAGCTCAGCTGGGGAGAGAAGCAGCAAAGAAGGGGCAGAGGAACACAAATGAATTTTTTAAAAGAATACGAGAAAAATTAAAAGATTAACTGGTTTGTTTCCAAGCATTTTAAGTCTGTAATAAAACTGCATACACAGCAAAGGAGCAGTCAGTCAGGAGTAACCAATGAGCCCAGCACACTCTTAAGGACTGAAGACAAGCTTAAATTTCCCGGCACCCAGGGTGCACAAGCCAACAAGGTTCACTTCCCAGCAGTAAGCTGCTGCTTCTCAGTCCCCAGGACAGCAGGGCACTTGACAGGAAAGGTTATCAACAGGAAAATGAAACATCTCCCTACCACACAGTTTGGGAGCGGTCCAGTAAACCCCATTTATCTTTGAGTGGGCCAAGGGGCTTACAGGAAGGAGTAACAAATTTCCCACTGATTTCCAGGGGTTGTCTCCCATATTTTGGGGGTAGAGGGCTGCAAAGGGAATCAATTCCCTTCTGCCTTCCCCCACAACCACAGGATGACTTCACACATCCATCAACCATTGCATCAAACAGAAATTCCACCCCCACTGCTATAAACAGACCTTAGTAACTTAATAGCATCTGTCCTGAGCTGACAGTTTTTTCCCACTCTCTCAACCACCACAGCAGTGAGGAGGATGAGGAAATGGAGGAAGGCAGGCTGTATGGGACAAGGATGACAGTGGAGCAAGCACCACATAGTGGCAAAAAGGCCTTTTGAAACGAACAGAAAAAAAACAAGCAAGAGTGGCACTAGTGCAATTCTTAGACCTTTCCTCTGAAAAAGCCTCCTGTGACTCATGGGAAGGGGTGCCTGCTGCTGCCAAACCTCCCGCTGCAGAGATCATCCTCTGCAGAAACCAAGGAAACCCTAATCCTGCCCTCGTCCTCCCCAGCTCCACCACTTACCACTTGGTGCTTGTTCTCAGCCTTGCTACAATCTCTGCCTCACTTCTACAGCTCCCCTTCACTAGCCAAAGCAACCAGGAGCTCTGCGAGGTTCCTGGAAAAACATCATGGAGCTGGGGTGGTGGAAGAATAAGGAGTCCTGAAAACTGTCCTGTGACTTCCCAGAGGTTCCTAACAGGACTCATGGGGCTCACGAGGGATGGATACGTACTGCCAGCCTGTGTCCCACACCATGGAGCCTACGGATGGACCTTCAACCAGCCACCCAAATCACCTTCAGTCTGCCCACTCGAGTGTTTCCAGAGACACTGAAATGTGGAACTGAAACAGCCCATGGCAAACGGTTCCATCTTAAGATACTGCAAATAAATCTTAATCATCAAGTTTGTTCTGGCTGCTCTGCAGTGTATGTTTTCATACCTACAAAAAGACTTCTGACAAGACAAAAGGCACAGGAGGAGACAGAGATGAGGAGCCTAATGCAGATAGATGCTGGAACACAGAGAACACTCAGCCCTGAGATTTAACCTCATGTTTACCTGGCTTAGTCACAGAACTAGGAAACTCATCACATAAAATCAATGCATCCCAACACAGTGAAAATACAAATGTAAGGAAGCTGACAAGTCAAAACCCTGGAAATCATTAAATTACATTTTCAACACCGTACTTCTCAAAGAGGAGTAAAGACATTTACAATCTCAGTAAAGGACGTGGTGAGACTGTGACTGAGGCCTGATCTAAACTCTAAAAGATTTTGCTGGTTCAGGTGGGTTTTATTCCATTACCACATTCACACAAGATAACGAACTCAATTTCATTACTGTCCAGCTGCATACTGGGTCCCTCTGTGCAAGATGCTGGGCAAACCCAAGACAGCCACCACTATAAATTAGAAGAGCCAAAACCCTCAAGAGATAATGGTAGTGTTCTCCTCATTTTCAGGATAATGAGGCGGGTGGGGGAAGGAAAAAACAATCACTGCTTTGGTCTTTCCCAAGGTCACACACTGTCTCTGTTCCCAGACAAAGCAAGATGCTTCCACAACCTCAGCCTAAGATCTTTCTACCCAAATCACTGCTGAAGCCTTGCAACCAGTGTTTAACAAAGGACTTGTGGGTTGGTTGCTTCTTTTTTAGCAAGGACTGGATGAACATTTTATGCAATGCCTAAAATAGCTTCCAATATCATCAGTGATGTAGATTAAGAGGCATAGGTCTACTGAACAGGAACTGCACCACTCTGGTAAAAATAGCCCTGGAACAGGGAATTTTCTTTTTATTCGCTATTATCTTAGCACTTGAAACAGGGATGACTGCCTTCTGAAGAGCCTGAGAGGAGACAAATGCTTCACCAGACTCTCTAAATATTATCTGATCTTCTGCAATAGTAGTAAACATCAGACTATCTATTTTACCATCCATGAGGGAAAAACTTGCTTTTATTTTTTTTCCCCTTCTCAAGGCAGGGGAAAAACAAAATAGAAGAGCATTAATTAATCCTAGAAAAACATACACAGTTTAGCACACTAGCTCTTTCACCAGGGCTATGTAATAAGGAAGGCTGTAAGGCTGGAGCCACTATCTTCCTCTCTGTGGTTACTGACAACACAGAGGATGGATGTGCAGCAGTTATGAAAAGCCACAGGGCGAGTTAGCAGCTTCTGTGGGTAACAAGGATTTCAAGGCAGGTTGGAAAGTTCCAGGGTGCAGGGGGGGCCCTGGTTTTGTTTCTAGTCTTCCCCTCAAAGTACAAGCACGCACAAGCTGATCTGCCCACCTCATGCAGCCAGTCTAGGGCCCTTTCCACCATACAATTTCCTTTACACCAGTGGTGCCACCAGCTTTGTATCCTCAGCAGATGCCAACATCTTTACAGGACTCATCTGCCCTTCCTCCCAGGCTACCAACAACGCAGGCCTGTACTTGTGACATTACCCTTCCCCAGCACTCACCCAAAGTCATCCCCTCACGCAGACTGTCGTGGCCAGCTCTCTTGCACCCCCTGACACACCAGCCGATACCTGGGCTTCTGTGCAGCATGGTTACATAAACGAGTCTTCAAATCCCAGGCACGTCATGGCCTCTCTTTCCCCTACTTCAGCTTATTTGTTTTAAACACGTCAGACAGAGACTTTCAGGCATGATCTCTCTTTTGTGAATCCTAGCTGACTCTCCTCAACTAAATAATCAATATGCAGAACATCTAGAAAACGATCTTCTATTTCTTTCTGTGCCAGCATGTCACTAAAATCAAGCTGGAAGATGTAGGAAATTCAAATACTCCCAGGTCTGTTTTTCAGAACAACCAATACTGCATTTAACCCTTTGAAGCTACCAAATTCTTTGGCTTTCTGAGGAAATCCTTGGTTTCTAGCTTAGAGATCAGTGAGGACAAAAGAATAAGAAAGAAAAATTCACGAAATGTGTTTGTTAGTCCCTAAACCTTGTATGTATATGTGGCAGAGATACCAGTAACAGCAGCAACAAAAGCTTTTGTATAGTTACCCCAAAATAAACCACCTCCTCTGTCCTGGGAATTGCATGTGGAGGGGAACAGCTTGGTCTCGCTGGCTGTTCAGCCCGCTGTTTCTGGGGTGCTAGTGTCACTGACAGCTGGCCAAAAACAAACACCCCAACCTCAAAACCCATCCACAAAGGAAAAGCAAAGAGATGAGTGAGTAATCACACCCCGAGTTTTGACACGGTAGAAGCAAAACCCCATCCCAGAGAATCACCGAAACATTATCCAGACATCCGATGTGTCCCAGCCAGTGCCGCCTAGAAGCCACCTGTGACTGCCTGCACCTGCAAGGCCATCTGAATTTTCAGTTGATTCCTTGTGTCCACAGTATCAGAAGCAACTGACAGCACCAACCCTCCTGCAGAAAGCAGTGTCACCTGAGAGTGCCCTGACTTTCCAACAAAACCAGACCACGGCACTGCACACACCCAGGAACCTGGGGCTTTGAAGGCTGCCGGACAGGCCTGTGCAGACAATGCTGCGTTAGTGGGAGGCTCTAAGATTATCTGAGTGAACACACAGCCCTTGTCCTGATGGGTGTCCACATGACAAGCCGTGCATCGAAGAGAAACACTAGCTGTTTCTCCGTCCTATCACATGGTTTATGACTAAGAAAATACTGCAGATCGAATCTGTACCACTGGTTCTCACCTCTTCTCTCTCCTGGCCTATCAGTGGGGTGATGAGTCAAGACAAAAACTTCCTTACTGTAAAATATCACAGCTACTGTAACAGAATTTATTAATGTATCAGTTGTACTTCGCTTAATCAGGCAACCTAATGCTTTTAAATTAAGTGTCATGTCACAGCTTTTAACAGAAACCTCAGATAATATTCTATATTAAATTTATAAATAAAATATTCTAAACTAATGAACCATTTTTTGAAGCAGATTTTGCAAAACATGCAATTAAAATATAAACAATGCTGGCATGGTCTTAAAGACATATAAAGCAGTAATGCAATGCAAAATACACAGATTTATCTAATAAATTTGTCTAGTCATAGACAAATATTGGATATTTTGGATAGTATTTCAATTCAAACACCATTTATCTTTAGGAAAACATGTAAGTTTTTTCAGTCAATAGGACGTCGGTATTTTCATTAATGCAGTACTGAAAATAGAGGTTTGCCTGAAACAGGTTGGTATCTGTTACCCCTTTCCGTGAAAAGGTATGTGCTCCTTAACTTAAAGATCAATCTTTTCTCAGCAATATGTTCTCTAGCAGCTAAGTACTGCCTTCCTAAAAGCTGCCAGATTATTATTTTCTCTTAAGTCCATACTTTCCTTCAAGAATTTTTTTTTTAAATTTGGCTCGCTCAGCTAACTGCCGTTCCTCGACAGCAAAACCAGCCAGGCAATAGAAATTTCAGTTCCATGTAGTAACATGTAGCACAATTGGTTTCAACAGCTTCTCACTTCGCAATACTTTATGTAAGGAAGGCAGTCAGGCAGAAACCCATGGAAGAGCTCCTGGCAGCTGAGCCGCGTGGAGGGGAAGCAGCTCCATTCTCACCTCAGAAGAGAGACAACAAAAGCAGCCTTATGAGAACACTGCTGGCTGTCAGCCTGACCCACATGGCCTTAGATGTGGCACTGCCAGAATGATGCAACAGCTTATCCCCTCCTCGCATGGGCAGCCAGGCTGAGCCTGCCCAATGCCTGCCCTTCACAGAGTGCACATTTCCTGTAAAACCACCCACAGCTAACAGCCACTCTGACCTCTATGACAAAGCCCTGCTAAAACCACCAGAAGCCCTTCTTTGACTCCAGCGCACCTGGATCAGCATTTGTATTTATGCACACTCTTGTAGCATTTCCGATAAAGGTAAGGAGGGCTGGAACTGTGCACTGCACATTACAGATACTGCCTTTGCAGAGGACCCCCTCGCAAGGATCTCTTAATGGATTCTATCACATTTACTGTGAAATGAACGTAGCAGATACTGTACGCTAATTCATTAGCTACTTATGATTGGTTCTTGTTTTCATCATCATAAAAGCAGATTTCCAGTGGTTAACACAATGATCCCAATTCCCTCTTTGCTTAAACACATTCAAGTCAGCCACTGCTCCACTGAATCCACAGCACTTACCACATCAAGACTAAAATGGGTTTAATGACTGGAGATTTGGATCAGAAAACTTAAACATAGTCTTCATTCACCCTGGTCTCACAGCACTGTCCACAACTATTTTTAAGCTGTTTATACATGTAAATTACTTCCCTCATCTGAACCAGGTAGTTGCCCCAAGGGCGAAAGGCAGCAGCTATTTCACAGCACTCATGCTGTCCATGAGCTCAGGGTACAAAGCGAAGGGAGCCACATCCAATCACCATCACCACGGAGACTTTGGGGAAGTGCAATGTGATTACAGGCAAATCTGGTTTATCAGAATAGGGTGGAAAACATGAAAGTCATTAGACAAAAGGGGTTTTTGGATAAATGAAGAACCCTGGGACTTATCTCATATACTTCAAGGGACGTGACCTTCTTTTAGATGAAGTTTGACCAATGGCATTTCAGATGACAGGCCCAAATGGCAGTAGGGCCAGTCAGTCAGGAAACTTCTGCTGTTTCAATAACTGGCACAGGACTTCTTGCTACTATAAGCCATCCAGACACTAGATAACACTGGTTTAAAAGGATGGTACTGTTTAGCAGAGAAGTGATCCCACAGCAGCTCTAGGGCACCAAGGAGAATATGATATGGATTCAAAAGGGGGAAAGGCAGAGGGGAGGATGGAGAGAGAAGTTGCCAGTCTTGGCTCCTCTACCATCCTATCTGAGTTTCTTTGGAAGACTTCCATTCAGTTTGCCAGGGAACAGAAGCATGGACAGCTCAAAAGATAAGGGTTCATGCTCTGTGCAAGGCTCTAGAGATACACATAACCAGAAAGGAAAGGCAGAATTAAGAGAGTTTAGCAGCTTAAACAACGAACTCTACAAGTACATAGGAATAATATGCTAAGCTTTTTAAGAGCCTGAATATTCAAATAAGAATCATGCAGAAAACAGAGACAAATCCCATATAAATAAGGAAAAGCAAAACCATGGGAATATAATCAGAAAAGCTAAGGAACAAACAGAATTACGATTAGCCAGGAACATATAAAGCAACAAAATAAGAATCAATATGATCTGAAAGGCAGAGAGGACAAGTCATGGTTGAGCAGAGAGCCATAACAAAGATGATGCACAGAAGGCTATGACTCAACATACTCAACATTGTTCAATTTTCACAAGACCAACAGTGAGCAAATACCGCATACAACTGTTTTAAAAGGAAGCAGAACTTCAGGTTAGAATAGGAAAGAGCAACTTAAGAAACACTCAAACAGGGCAGATGCAGCCTAGAAAGTTGTGTGGATCCTCCCTGACCCAAGAAGAGTATTTCAGGCTTTAGAAAAAAACAGACAAGACTCTGCTTTATTTTCACAAACATCTTCCCAAACACCAAACTCTCTCTTGAAAGGTCTCTTGAAAGGAATGCTGTGGAAAATTACGAACCAATCAGTTAAATACCATCTTTGCAAAGATTCTGGAAAAAATAAACAACCAAGTAGTTTACAAGTCCCTAAATACCTACAGGGCAAGAGCACAACTTAAAAAATACTTCTGGCATTATCAGTCTGTCAGTAACAAATGCCAACAATCTCATCTCACTCCTGCTGATTTTGCTTTTATAAAATTTGGGTTTCACCCCAAGTTAGGATGAGTTTGTCACAGGCAAGCATATTCTAAAACCGAGATCATTGCAGCATACTGTAGAGCAGCTCCCAGGATCTAAAAGTAGAAAAAAAAAAGAAAAAAAAAAAAAAAAAAAAAAAAAAAAAAAAAAAAAAAAGAAAGAAAGAAAAAAAAGGACGGAACAGCATACTGAGCGACAAGGCCTCAAACACGTAACTGGACAAATCAGAAGTAGCTCAGCAGTAGTTTGACAGAAACAGGCTTACTATGAGCAAAAAAAGACAAATCATAATTTTATTTATCCTAATGGGGATGCTATCCCTAAAACACTGGGATAATTATTCCATTTTCTTTGGTTGTGGTGGTGGTGTTTCAGCTGGAGAAATGCCAAAATGTGGGGTTTGCACAGTAAGATAGATACTGGCAAACTGGGGAGAGTCCAGATAAGCAAAACGGAGAGTTTGGGAAAACATTCTTCTGATCTTTTCTTGTAAAGCACATGTTTTCAGACAGGTTTCTCTAAAATACAGAAAACCCAAGCAGTAAAAAAAAATCTTTCAGATAATATAATTTTTGAAGATAAAGGAAGAAAGCAATTACATTCTAAATCAATGGGGGGATGGGTGAGGCGGATCAAGGAGGGGGGAATAAAAGAGTAATTCACTGTGCTAATTGAAAGCAAATCTCTGTGTGTGTGGTGTGTGTGTGGTAACTAAAACCCCTGCTACTGCAGAAGGTTAAACTATTTATTTATGTATTTATTTTTATACAAAGAGCACCAAGAGCAGTGTCTAGACAGACTGGCATCCTCCTTGAAGCAAGTAAGGATCCTGTTGTCCTGCAGGCATCTGGTTTCTCTAACTGGGCAACTGGTACAGCCTCTAGCAAAACTGACCTGGCCACAGGACTAACTTACACTGCCTTCTCTCCATCCTTCCCAAGCCTAATGAGAATTGCTCGTGCAGAGTATGGCACTGCTCCTTCCAATTTTCTGATCTGGGCCAGCTGCAGTGCTGGCAATCTCAGCCCCAATCTGCCACGAAGGTCCAGAGAGCTGCAAAGCCTACAGCTTTGGGGCTGGAAAACGAATGCCAAGGGGAGCTCCTATAGGGTTCCCACCACGTCAACTCGCTCTCTCTTCCACGTGAACCCCACCTACTCCTCTCCTCTTTGCTGCCAGAGGACCTCAGTGGGGTGGAGAGGGCGCCAAGGCTGGCCCCTGCCTCTCCACAATGCCACTGAGATCGTACTTTAGGAGCTGGAGCCAACAGTTTTACTGGGTCTAGGATCTGCCATCCCCCAGACTTCCACCTGGTCCGTAGGATGAGACTGGTTCAGATAAAGTTGTCTGACCACTTACTAACACCACAGTAACAACTGAAAAATACAGATGCTCCCAGCATTTGCAAGAAGGCTCCCTACCTCTTTTTAGAAGGTCTCAAAAATAAAGTTAATCTTTGGGGCACAATGGCTCCTGTATTTGAGAAAAAAAACCCCATGCAATGATGCAGAACCTGTGAGTGAGAAACCAGGAGAGCAGCACTATTAAGAAAGACTGCAGAAGGAATGAAGAAGAGAGAATAAATGGAATAACTAATACACATTTGCTCCAAGGTTCTCTCTGCACCAATTGGCAAAAAGAATACAACTGAATCATTAATAATTGAAGGAACTTAAAGATTTTCATCCAACGTTAAAGGGATGAAAGACGGCCGTAATGAGAATTCTGATGATGGAATCATTTGCAGAGGGACTGGGAAGGAGGGGATTATATTCTAAAGAAATGGTTCCTTTGTAAGACAAGAGCAAGTATTCTCATTACTAAGGCAGACAGACACATCTGAAAGACCTTATTCAGCTGATGGTGTCACCAAACACCCTTCTGGACACAAGCTCTCCACTAACAATACTAAACAAGGATAGGAGACTGTTGTAACAAAATATAAAGTGTCACTTGTTTATTCTTTTTAGCCTCATAAATCATTTAAGGATGAATATTAACGAGCACCCAGTTTTCCGTGCCTTTCTTAACTGATGATTCTCTGCACATAGTTGTGGGAGCTTGAGCTTTCACTGCTTTTGGAAGTTGGCCCTGCAGACCAAGTCAGGATCAACATCAGTAGCAAAACACAGGGGGTATCCCTTCTTAGGAGCTGAATCTTGTACAGAGGAACTTCCACTGACACCTTCTAAAGGCCCATCAGCAGTGGAGTCAGGCACATTCACGTCTAGTTCAAGGCCTGGAGTTTTGCACAAGACTGTTTCTCAGCAAATGAACTGTGCTAAGAGACAAACAAAGAGCACATTAACTCTACTGGCTTGCTGCCATATTTGAGGGGAAAGATATTACTGAAACTCAGTAAGACTGAAATGCATTGTTTTCCTCAAAGAATAAAAAGCTACAATTTCAAAAACAGAGATCAGACTAGATAAATTTGTTAGGAGGAGGAAAAGTCAAAAACAAAGAAACCAAAGGGAAAAAACCCAAAACTAAACAACCAAAAAGTCCATAAAACCAATGCACAACTCTGCATCATTTACAGAAAGGACTACAAAGATCCTACCGTGAACCAAAAGCTCACGTTATCAGGGTAACCAACTCCAAATAAAAGCTATCCTTGCAAACCTTCCCAAGTCCCAGTGTGGGGCTCGTGGCAGCGCAAACCAAAGGCCTTTTCAGATTTACACTGTAACGTCACCATTCACCACAGCTAAGCCAGCGAGAAGCAATGAGGCCACCGCTCTGCAAGAAGGTGTGACAGAAAATACAAGAGCATGGCTCAACCTGTCTGAATCCCCACCTGAAGAGAAGCCACGAACAGGAAGGCATCCTCCTTCAACTCTCCACGTATCAATGGGACCTCTTCCCAGCTCCACGCAAAGACCGCATTTTCTGTTCTGCTGGCTTTGCTCACGTCATCTTCTGCCATCTCCCGAACATCCCGCGCCTGCCATCAGTGGCATGGCTGGAGCTGTAGCAGCCACTCGCGCCGCTGCGCGCGGCCGGACGGATGCTGCAGACCCCACTCTCGGCTGTGCTCTGCCCGCGGGTACACGCACGCAGCCACAAAAGCCCAATAAACAGAACCGAGTTCATGAGGAAACTGGGCTTTTTTTTGTGTTATTTTTTAGCCACTGGGGATCTTGTTAGAGATGTTTTCCTCATAAAGTGTCAGTCTCACCTTTGTAAGCCCTGGATTTTGGGCACTATCCTATTTTCTAGAGTCTCCCTAGGATTCTCCCCTTTGCAGAACCTGCACTTTGCCTGTGGCTCAGCAGCATTCCAGTGAGCAGAAAGGAAGCTCCAAGGGCCATTCCCCCCACCAACCTCAGTACAGCAAGTGTCTCCCAAAGACACACACTTGTCTCCTACTGACTGACTTCAGATTGTAAAGCAAACCTCAGATCAATTCAAATACAGCAAACTAGGGATGCAACTCTCTTAACAGCAGAAGTTGCAATTTCCTAGTATTTTTTACTACCTTCATTAATCATTTTTGCTTTTCTGGTCAATGCAAATCACAAGCCTTGGAACTTGCAACTGGCAAAATCATCCCTCAACATTTCATTGCTTACACTCAGATATAAATCTTCGCCTGACAGCGTTTTCACAGAACAAGAGATTAGTAAAAAAAGGAATGTGTTTTTGTTATAGAATTTATTCTCTATTCATTGCATATGTGAGGTTTTTAAGAGACTGCACGTTGATTTGGAAATTACCAATCCTTTCTTTGACTTAATCGCTTATTTCGTATTCAGAGACTAAATCCAAGCTAAGTGTTTTCCAAAGACCATCCACTGATTACATTTGGGTGCTGAGCTCTAACCTGTGCTGGGTAACACACTTTTCTTCCAGCCCTTTTTATTCCCCCCACAGATTGTATTTGGTGATCTTTGCTGGCTTCCAGCTGCTGCCCCCCACTTTAGTCCAGCAGGAGGAGGCCCTGATGAAACCAAGTGACTCAGATTTTTTCTGCCACTGCTCCCCAGTCTTACATGCATAGATCTCTACTCCGACCTCTTCTCCAGCCTCTCCTGAGGGCAGGGCTCAGCATTAAAGAGGCAAGTCTCTTCAAGAGCATATGCCATGGTTCAGTGAAAGATGCTGGCTGGACCAAAGGGCTTTCTTTTCCTTACACCTTTGGGGAGCCTTAAGAGATCTTATCAGTAAAGTGACATTCCTGCACATATCCCATATACTGACTGTCAGACAGACCAGCTGTTTCCCACGGTGTTGGTTTTGTTTGGCCTGGGTTTTGTTGGGGAGGGGATGGGGGGGAGGCAGCACAGAGGTGGCTTCTGTGAGAAGCTGCTGGGAGCTTCCACCATGTCCAGCAGAGCCAATCCCTGGTGGCTCTGAAGATGGACACACTGCTGGCCAAGGCTGGGCCAGTGGGAGAGGTTGGTAACCCCTCTGTGGCAACAGATTTAAGAAGAAAATCAAAACAAAGCGAGGCACAGTTTTCCTTCTCTCCAGAGAAGAGGAGGAGGTGAGAACATGTGAGGGAAACAACCTGGAGACAGCAAGGGCAGTGGAGAAGGAGGGGCAGGAGGTGCTCCAGGTGCCAGAGCTGAGATTGCTCTGCAGACCCTGGTGAGACCCTGGTGAGGCAGCTGAGCCCCCGCAGCCCCTGGGGATCCACGGGGGATGCAGAGATCCACTCACAGCCCCTGGGGATCCCTGGGGGATGCAGAGATCCAC